>ML675638.1:7220193-7274189 GCA_007922155.1 Mesoclemmys tuberculata
GCAGACTTGAACCAAGGTCTCCCACAGGTTGGGTGAGTGCTCTCACCTCTGGGCTAAAAGTTACAACTAAGGCCCTACTTGAATCACGGGATGATGTGGCCGAGTTGCGGACAGGACATGGAAAAAAGGTGAAAATGTAACAACAGACCTTTATTAATTGCTTTAATTTGGAAAAGCTGGAGCCGCACTGCCCTAGGGCTGACAGCCAGCGTCTCACCATGCGCAGGGCTGCCAGAGGGGTTGACTGTTAAAATACATTCACCTGCATTCGGCATCAAAAGTGGCAGAAGCCTAATATTGTGGGATCTGCAATTTCTGCAATATCGTAAATTAAGAAGAGCCTTCGTTATGATGGAGATCCTCTTCCTTCTTCCCTGCGACACCTGGCTTCTTGCAAAAAATGTCTTAGACATGAAGCCTCTTTGGTGTTGGGTACCTATCAGTCACTGGCAGAGGTCCTATGTCTGCTAGAGAGAAAGGGCTTAGCACACAGCCCTCTCATTGAATCTCCATTAGGCAGCGCCAATCCTAGACTGCTGGCTTTTGTGGGGCGCAGGCTGAGTCCTCATTCATTGCACAGGAGCTCAGGGACCTAACTCCGGTTTTAGGGATCGCAGGATGTGACGCGGAGCATTGCAACAGCCTTTGTGAATCTAGCCCTAATCCGGGTCACAAAGGGAGCTTGCAGTCGAGCAGGGAGTCATGCAGCTGCTGTACCCTCATTTTGCAGTCCCAGCAGTGAATGGGAAGGATCAGTGCTGCAAGCGTTCTTTCCCAGCGCCTCCCCAGAGCCAGATGACGCTGCGCTGCCAGATGCCGGCACATCAGTAGCACAGCCGGCCCCAACTGCTCCAAAATCTTAAGTCGGGTCCCAAAACACAGAGTAGCGCGGGGTGAATAAAGGACTTTTCAGGGTGCTGGCAATTCTGAAACACCTCCCCCTGCAAAAAAAAAATAAGCTGACAAAATATTGAGTCAGGTTGAAAAGAAATGTTTCGATTCGCCCCAGCGCAACATTTTCTTTTCGATTCCGGCGTTTGCACAAAGCCCAGGGGCGAGGAACTCCCTCAGCACCGTCATTCCTGCAGGCAGGCTACGCTTCAGGGAGGTGAGCGACCAGGCCCGGTGCGCCCACCCCTCCTAGAGAGAAGAGAGCTACAACCGAGTCTCCCACACTGCAGGGGCAGGCCCGAGGCTATGGGCTCTTCTGAGCATGCAGGCATGCGCTGTCTCTCCCCTGAAGCTGTTTCACTGTGTATAAATAATTACAGTCACCGGAGCAGGGACTTGAACATGGGTCTCCCAGGGCCGAGCTGAATGCCCTGCCCACCCGGGTGGAGGGTCATTCCCACACGCTCGCCCTGCCTGGTGATTATTCATTGTCATCATGAAGGACTATGACTCGCTGCTGTGGAAGACAGTGGATAGTTGGACCAGGGAAGGGATGGGAGTGAAGCAGAATGGGCCGAAAGGGAGGTGGTGGAAGAAGCACTGTCACGATGGCTCACAGCAGGGGAGGGATGCCTCTGTGTTCACTGTGTCCGCCCCATTCCTGCGCCCGTCCTGTGAGAACGGTATCAGCTCCGGAGCAAAGGGGGAGGGCTCTGCCTGCTGCTTGCAGCGTCTGCTGGACTGATCTTCTCCAGGAGGCAGGGCAGAGGGGAAGGCAGCCAATCCGAGTGGGATTCCCCCAGGCAGAGCAGAAATTCATGAGCGGGCTGAAGGTTTTCGGGATCATGGCCAGGGGCTCCAGGCCCTGCGGAAATCCTGGGACTGGCAAGGAAATCGTGAGCACTGGCACCGCAGGGCCGTAAGCGGAGCCCCTGGAGCCTCACCATGGGACAAGGATACCGGCTCTTTGGAGACGGCCCCCATCCCTGTCACTGCAGGCAGGAAACAAAGCTCAGTCTCTCAAGCCAACAGTGCTCAGCTGGGCGTGTCCTCCTCTGTCGCCCTCCCTCGGCTCAGGCCTTGTCCTGCTGGAGTCCTCAGTGAGCCCCGCCTTCCTGCTGAGCTACCCCTCTTGGACACCTCTGAGTCAGTCCCAGTGACGTGGCCCCTTTCCCGGGGACGCCACTCTTCTAACTTCCTCCAGTGGCTGGTGGGAGGGAGGAGCTGGTCCCACCCCAGGGACCCTTTAGACTTAGTCCTAGCAGCCACTCAGAAGCCTCTCCTTGCTCTCCCAGAGTCTGCCAGCAGGCGAGCTTCTCCTGCTCCAGGCAGCAATTTTATATGGCCCCACCTGGCCCTGATTGGCTACTCCCTGCAGCCTCTCTGATTGGCTGCTTCCCCTGCAGCCACTCTAGCCCACTTGGAGGACCTCTCTGCTCTTTTCTGGGACTAGCTGTGGCAGGACCCTGAGGCCTCCAGCAGGGGGCCTCTTGGCCTAGTCCACCCACAGTCACTCACTCTGTCATTGCACCCCCCCAGTGAAGAGCCCCTGGGTCCCATCTTGCACCCAGCACCCAGCGCACCACAGGCAGAGGGGTCCCCATCACATCTGAGCAGCTGCTCTACAGGCAGAGGGCACAGGACAATACGCTCATCACCCTAGTCTGGGGGTTGCCACCTGCCACCACAGCTGCTCTGGGGAGCACCAGCTGCCTGGAGGGGCTGCATGAGGAGGGGGAGCCGGGCTGGGGGTGGAGCAGTGTTTGGGGGCAGTGAAACACTGCAGGAGTTTGGGGGGGGGGTGTGGGGAGTGTTCACTCTGGGATTGTCGCTCTCTGGAGTAGGCGCTTTCGTGGAGTGTTCCTTATCAGAGCCAACCCGAGCCTTCTCCCAGCCCCCCAAACGTTGGCGCTGTCTGAGGATTTCCCAGCCTTTGGAGGAGTACATTTAAAAGCTAGGTTTGTCTCTCCTGCCCACCTGCCCATCAGGCTGGAAGCAGAGGTCCAGCCATCCTGGACTGGACCGCAGCTCCACTGGCCCTCGTGTCCCACTGCTGGAAGTACCCCAAACTGGACACTTTCTGCAGCCCAGAATGCACCTAACCAACTGCATTGCAGAGCATGTGAGAGATTTTCCCTCCTGACCCCTTTAGCTAGCAGCTTCTGCCCAGAAGAATGAGAGCAGATTAGCCTGATATTAACACAGAGCTCTACAGATGATATTATTTTCTTGGCCATAACATTAGCTTCCCCCTTTCAATGACATCAGAGGTGCCTAACCTTGTTACACAGGAATGCCACATAACCCTAAGCACAACCATGTGGGGGCCAAACAGATTCCACATATTTCAATATGATTTGTCACCTGTATTGATTTATAGTTTAAGTTCAGCTTCTTTTGTAAGTATATAGACAGGGTGATTCTATAGCCAATATTGTCTATTTGCACACAGGGTAAACTCAAATCATGTAAACATGATCCAAAATGCTAACGAATCAGCTGTTAGTGTATTGTGTTGAAGCAGGCCGTGGTCCTTGTGACATGCTCTGATGGGCTGTGTACAGCCTGTGGGCCGCAGGTTGGGCACCCCAGAACTAGATCATTTAATTGTCATGGCAAAGTGCTTCAATGGTCCCAGGAAGTCTGTGGGTAGGAGAGTGTCAAGAGATATCTTGCAGCCTCAAGAGATCCCAGCCATCTACTTCTCGGGCCATGTCACTCTGGCAGTTCCCAAGTGTGCGTGAACTTAGCCTACTAACATCCCTGGAGACACAGGACAGTATTGCCTCCCTTTTGAACATGGGGACCTGAGGGCAGGATGTTGAGAAGGGTTTAGCACTCAGACGTGAGCACTCAGGCATTCCTGCATTCCAATCCCAGTTCTGGCACTTCCAGAATATTTGGCCTTGGGCATGTCACTTGACCCTGTCTCGGGTCTCCCGTTTGTGAAAGGACGCGAATGATGCTGGTCTGTGACCAGAGGACTGTGATGGCAAATATTGCTAAACACGCGCTGGGTTGTCATTATCCGCACTGTTCTTCAAATGCAATGAGGTGCCTCCGTCACTGGGGCAGGTACAGGGTGTGGGAGCATTCATTGTTTTCATTGGAGCAAAGCCCCTGGAATATCCTGACTGCTGACTCTTATTTGACTGCCACTTGTTAGATAAGGACAGAGCTCCTCTCTTTTGTGCCCCCTGGTATTTCCATTCAAACTGCAACAGGAGCAGCAGGAGCTGCCGCTGCCATGGAATATTTATAAGTTGTTTGCAGAAATGTCAAGACAAGGCAGTGGTTATATTAACACACGCTCAGAGCAGCAGGCTTGGCAACTTATCTTATGTGGTTTTTAGTCAAAGTGCTTTATGTAACGGTTACAATTGCTTACAAATCTTGCTAACGTTTTGTTGTTTCTTGACAAACAGCCATTCAGCAGCCTAACACCGAGACAGGAATCAATCAATTTTACTAGTTCATTAGCTGCGTTCATCCTCCCCGCTTCCACAGTGTGGAATTACCTCTAGATTACCTGTAAGGCACAGTCCCTTTATGCATAAAAATTAGAGGCTGATTCTGAACATAGAACAAGATACAGCAATAGAGGTTCATAAACACACTCACCATTCTTTTATCTATTACCAGACATTTACACGAGGGTCAAGTTGACTTCAATAGGCTGGAGCTAAATGTTCTGCATTGCTCTGGGCAATATAGGTTTAAATTTTAACAAGGCCCCCAATCAGGTTTGTTGTGCTAGCTGGTTTTTAACTCCTGAGATCATTCCTCCATCAAAGGTAGAGTCCAACTGCGCACAGAGTGGGGGGGCTCAGATATTCTCAAACCAGTCTGGGAGGGTCACAAATATGAGCAAATTGGTTATTTTTAGAGATGGTGACTGGATTGAAGCAATAAGACTGCACCCCATTCCCAAGCCCTCATCCACAAAACCACAACAAACCCCAAACCCAGTGTCTTTTTGGTATATGAAAAGTGTGGTTAATTTCACTAAGTATTTGTTTCGAGGTTTGTTTTATTTTCGGGCACATTCTGCACTTCCCAGTTTCTGGTGTGGATCAGAAGAACAAGAATCAATGGACCATGAGGATGGAGGATCTCCTGAGTCCTCCGGCCTGACAGGAAGCAAGCGGTCCTGGCAACCTTTGAGAAAGCTTGTTCTTAGCCCGGCTTTGTAGCCTGAAGAGGTTGGGAAAAGTTCAGGCATGGTTCAGAGAAGCAACTAAATTCCAGGGTGCTCATCCAAACTGAACCTCTGGGGCTGAAAGCCGAAGACCTCCATGTAAGCTTAAAAGCATGTCTCTCTCACCAACAGAAGTTGATTCAATACAAGATATTGCCTCACCTGCCTTGTCTTCTAATATCCTGGGACCAGCACAACTACAACATTGCATCCCTCTGGGTCTGCTGTTATTCACATTTCCTTCTTTCCACCAGCAGTTACAGCTTTCGCAGCTGCAACAGAGACTTTTAACCCACTGAGCAAATTTGTGATTTTGCCACAGACGGGAACTCACCCCCCTCACTGGGGACATAGTTATTAGAGGGAAGAGCTTGTTCTCCTTCTGTCAAAGCCACCTGTTATTTCTGCGAAATGTTTGAAGCGGGAGCAAAGCCTGGTTCTCACTGAGACCAAGATGCATAAGTAGGCCCCATATCTCCCCAGCTTCGTTCCTGTCGTCGTATGGGTGAAAGCAAGCTGAGGATGGAGCGTTGGGAATGGACAACCTCTCACCAAAGACCCATGAACCATGTGAGAAATTGGTCAGAGGAAAAGAATTGACACAGTGCAAAGAAATGGTTTCCTTGCCCCTCTAAGGGCTGTCGCTCAGCTGTCTGCAGTGCCATGGATGTGAGGTCTGCTAGGGGCCTGGAGAGTCTGGAAACATAGGGAGATGGACTCCCTCAAGCTTTCTATCCCTTTATTTCCTTTTGCAGAAACACCAGAGTGAGGTGGGAGACCAAAACTGTACAACCCTACCTGAAAATCAGGGGGTCTAATATTCCCACAGGGTTGCTATGCCAGCCTCACTCACAAATTCCAACATGTAGGACTGGAAGGAACCTTGAGAGGTTTATCTAGCCCAGCCCCCAGCACGGAGGTAGGACTAAATATTATCTAGACCATCCCTGACAGGTGTTTGTCTAGCCTGTTCTTAAAAACCTCCAATGACAGAGATTCCACAGCCTCCCTAGGTTAATTTGTTCCCATACTTAACTACCCTGACAGGTAGGAAGTTTTTCTTAATGTCTAACCTAAATCTCCCTTCCTGCAATTTAAATGCATTACTTCTTGTCCTGTCCTCAGGAATTAAGGAGAACAATTTATCACCCTCCTCTTTATAACCACCTTTTACATGCTTGAGACTATTATCATGTCCCCCCTCAATCTTCTCCAGACTAAACAAAGCCAACTTGTTCAGTCTTCTCTCAGAGGTCATCTTTTCTAGGCCTTTCATCATTTTTGTTTCTCTTCTCTGGACATTAGCCTGTTTGTCCACATCTTTCCTGAAGTGTGGTGCCCAAAACTGGGCACAGTACTCCAATTGGCACCATATCAGTGCTAAGTGGAGTGGCAGAATTACTTCTTGTGTCTTGCTTACAACACGCCTGCTAATACAGCCGGGAATGATGGTTGCTTTTTTGTAACAGCATTACATGGAATCATAGAAGTGTAGGGCTGGAAAAGGACCTCAGTTGGTCATCTAATCCCAGCCCCTACATTCCAGGCAGGACTGCCTAGTAACTAGACCATCCTTGATAGGCGTTTGTCTAGCTTGTTCTTAAAAACCTCCAGTGACGGAGATTCCACAGTCTTCCTAGGCAATTTGTTCCAGTGCTTAATCGCCCTGACAGTTACATTGTTGATTTCTTTTTAGTTTGCGATCCTCTGTTACCCCCAGATCCATTTCTGCAGAACTTCTTTCTAGGCAATAATTCTCTATTTTATATTTTATATTCCTTCCTCAGTGTAGCACTCTGCATTTGTCCATATTAAATGTCATCCTATTTATTTCAGACCATTTCTCCAGTTTGTCAAGATACGTCTGAATTTTAATCCTATCCTCCAAAGCGCTTGCAACCCCTCCCAGCTTGGTATCATCTGCAAACTTTATAAGTGTGCTCTCTATGCCATTCTCCAAATCATTTCTGAAGATATTGAATAAAACCAGACCCCGGACAGATCCCTGCGGGACCCCACTCACCATGTCTTTCCAGGTTGGCAGTGAACCACTGGTAACTGCTCTTCGAGTATGCTTTTCCAACCAGTTGTGAATCCACTTACAGTAGGTTCATCTAGGCCATATTTCTCTAGTTTATTTACGTCGTGTGAGACAGTATCAAAACCCTTCTGAAAGTCAAGATATATCACATGTACTGCTTCCCTCCTATTCACAAGGCTTTTACCCTGCTAAAGACAGATATTAGGTTCCTTTGACGTGATTTGTTCTTGACACATCCATGTCGGCTGTTACTTATCACCTTATTTTCTTCTAGGACTTGCAAATTGATTGTTTGATTATTTACTCCATTATCTTTCTGAGTACTGAAATTAAGCTGACTGGTCTATAAGTCCCTGGGTTGTCCTTCTTCCCCTTGTATAGATAGGTTTTATATTTGCCCTTTTCCATAGCAAATGAATGACACATAATAATGATGCTGAGGAACCTTCACCTTGAATTCCTTCACCTTGAATTCCTTGCTTATTTGAGCTTTGAGTCAAGCCGCCAATATTATGTTAGCAGTGTATTGTGTGTGCTTCATTAAAAATACATCAGAGAATTTTTCAAGCTAGAAGGGACACAGATTAGGTCACCTAATCCAGGCCCTTTCAGGACACTGATCTTGCTAATAACTGCAGCCCAGCCCTGACAGGTGCTCGTCAAGCAGCCCCTTGAAGATCTCAGCTTACTGGGGGGTGGGGGGACAGTTCCATTTCTGAGCTGATTTCACTCTATAAATGTTTAGGCCTTCTGTTAAACTGAATTTTTGTTTCGTGATCCATCAGTTCCTGCTACCCCTGCCCCTGAAATGGAGGAGAGGCATTGCTACCTTTCCTTTGTGAGCAAGCCTCCTTCTGAGCTTAAAAGAGACCAGAACCAGGTCTCTCTCCCTGCCCCTTCCCCATGCACCAAGGGGATCTTTGTGTTCCCTTGTCTTAGGGTTGCTTTGTACCGGGTTGACAATGGTAGGTAGAGATCAGTGGGGCACAAGGACACCCTGCTCATGCCTCCTTTTGTCCAGCCAGGCCCTTGTGCCAGCGGCAAGGAGGGCACAATATAGGAACCTCTTACACAGGGGACATCCTTTGGTGGCTGCATCTCTTGAGGTTTACGGCCATTCTGTGTGCCTGGTCCCAGGCATTTAAGTCCCTTAGGCCATTCCCCAAACATTGCTCCCCCTGGTTTTCCTTCCACCCACCATCACTGCAGTCTCCCCTTCCTTTCTCTGGGGCTGGCCCCAGACAGTACGCAGTGCTCCCACTGGGGCCAGGCCATTCTGTGGGACAAGGAGTCACTATGCAATCAGTGGCAGGACATCAACACACTTAGCCTTTGGTTCCCTCTGGGTAAGCGCCCAAACTTCACATGGCCATTTGAACTAAACCGCCTGGTGTAAACCCAAGGAGGGAGAAACCAGCTCCAAGAGGCTCTCTGGGGCAATCTGTGGTGTGGCTCTTGTGAAAAGGCCGCAGGAAAAGCCTGTTTCCCCTGAGTTTGAGGCAGCTGCGGAGACAAGGGAGAGCTGGCAGAGGAGAGAGCTAGTAGCCGAGCTTCCTTTGGACCTCAACAGCCCTCAGCAGCTTTGGAGTGGCTCAGCTGTTGGGGCTAGATGAAGGCAGGCTGGCCTGGGGGGCGTTGGGCCTGTGTTTGGGCCCTGAACCTGGCCTGCCAGGGGTGAAATTGGCCCTCTGTGCATGGAGCTAACGCCCAGGCAGCACTCAGCTGACTGATACCAGCATTAGCAGGGTCTACTGTGGTGGGCAAGCGTCAAAGAGCTCCGGGAATGAGAGGATCACCATCCGTGGCTGCCTTTTGCAGCTGTCCAGTCCTGGCCCTGATGTGGTAGGGGCTGGTGCGATTTGTGACAGCAATGGTGCCGTAACACTTAGAGGCTTTGGAGTAGCCTTGTCGTGCTGGTGCGGTACAGACATGGAATAAATGACAGCCTCTGCCCCCAACAGCTTACAACCAAATAGTGAAAGTTCATCACCTTTACCTGGAGGCTTTCCAACGGAGGCTGGATGACCATCTGTCTTGGATGGTTTAGGCCCAACAAATCCTGTGTCTTGGCAGGGGGTTAGACTAGACGACCCTTGAAGTCCCTTCTAACCTTATGGTTTGATAATTCTACCTTCCCTACACTGAATTTCATCAGCCACAGTTTTGCCCCATTGCCTGCCTTATCTGGGTGCCTCTGCACTTCCTAAATGTCTTCACTAGTTTTGATGAAATCATTTTGTGCCATCTGCACGTTTTGCCATCTCCCTACTGAACCTCTATCCCAGGCCATTACAGCTGTCTGATTTCAACTGTCCAAATGGAGATGAAGGTGTTTAAATGTGTCCACACTGGTGTTAAGAGGGATTTCCAATCAAGTTAAGCTAGCTCCAGTTGGCTAACATGATTGGAAAGAGGACATTTTTCCTAGTCTGGACAAGGCCTAATACATTTATTAAATAACTTTGGTCCTAATATGGACCTGGAGGCACCTGCTGCTATCCTCCTTATGTGATGAAATTGACCATTTCTACCTCCTCTTTGTTTTCACTCTCTTAACCAATTTCTGAACTTCACCAGAAATTTTCCTTTCACCATGTGGCTACTTCAAGGCTATGATAGACTCTTATCAGGGACGTCGTAAAGCATCAACAAACAACAACCAAAGATCTACTTTTCCCCTTTTGTAAACTATCTCTTATAATTCTCGCAGAGTGAGAAGTGTGATTGCCATTACAGAAGCCATGCCTGTTTATCTTCATTGTACGATGAGAATCCAGATTTTTATAACTCTCTCGTCAATTATTTTTTCAAATGATTTTCCTGGTGCAGCAGTAAAGCTCAATGGTCTGGAATTCACAGGCTCACCCTAAGTGCTCTTTTGAAAGATAGATACACCACCGGATAGCCTCTTTCCCTGTGGTAGGCGAGCTGATTGGATATTATTATGGTAGCAGTCCAGCTGTCACACTTGTAAATTCCTTCAGAACTCTTGAATGTAGCTGTTTAATTGAGTTTGTTTTAACTCCTCTTTTCTCATAACTTTCTAATATAGTTTCATTGGGAGGGAGGTGCCCTCCTAGCATCCATTGGGATGGAGAGCGATCCAAATAAACTAGTAAGTGTCCTTGCAATGTCCTTATTCTCCTTCATTGCGTCCTTTCTGGTAAAGCTAGTGCTTAGTTGCCCTAGACAGATCTCTGCCTTAGAGGGACATAAATATAAAAGGGTTTTTTTAAACTCATGCGTACAGTCTTGTCTATGCGCTGAGAATTTAGATTACCTCCATGTGTACATTTAAACATACCCACAGCAGATTTTTGTAAATATACCTCAGGACCTACCACAGCTAGACCCCAATCCCGTCTATCGCATCTATCTAGCAGACGGGAAACCACGGCTGCTCAATACTTCAGGGAGATAACACGTTTATTTCTAGCACTGGCATTTCATGAAATATCACACCTTGAAATGGTCTCTGCTCCGGGACTGAATATAGCCAACTTAACTTTAACTCCCTGGTTTTGTGTGCCCTACCCTTGCAGTAGAGAGGCATGTTTGGAAGCTCAACATATTGAGGATATCCCAGACCAAGGGGTGAGTCAATTTGAGCTCCCACTGAAATGTCCTGCCAGTTCACTCTCCTCTGTATCGGTGGTGCTCTCACCCAATTGCATCTGCCCAGCTAAGCTGTGGCAATGTGATGTGGGGAGAGAGGCCACTGTGAGGTATGATGGTCCTAGGCCATGCAGCAAGTGAGCAGCTGTGTCCTGCGCTAGCTGAATGGTTTTGCGTCATCGGTGCACATGGAACCCATTGTAGTTTCCCAGTCTAGGGATGACAAAGGCAGGGTGTGTGGTGGAAAGGTCCCATCCACATCCAGGAGTAAAGGCTGCAGTCTTCTTGCGACAACCTCAGAGGTGTCAGGTCTGGTACAGTCTCTGCCGAATTCTTTGACCCTGCCTCACTTCACCAAGACAGTGGAAAAGACACTGCATTAACCTCTGGAGGCTGGCTGAGATGGAAACATGACATGGTAACATTCAACAGCTCCTTGAAACCCCTCAGCTCAGGTTTCCTTGCCATCCCTCCAGATGTAGTCACGTGTGGTTTACCTATAAATGGCAAGGCAGGCGCAGGTGTAGGAATCCTGCACTTAGGACAGAAGAATCCCATGCACAGCTACAGATTGGGGACCGACGAGCTAGGCAGCAGTTTGGCAGAAAAGGACCCGGGGGTTACAGTCGAGAAGAAGCTGGGTATGAATCAGCAAAGTGCTCTTACTGCCAAGACGGCAAACAGCATATTGGGCTGTATCAGTAGGAACATTGCCAGCAGATCGTGGGAAGTGATTATTCCCCTCTATTCAACACTGGTGAGGCCACATCTGGATAACTGTGTCCAGTTTTGGGCCCCCCACTACAAAAAGGATGTGGACAAACTGGAAAGAGTCCAGCAGAGGGCAACAAAAATGATAAGAGGGCTGGAGCACAAGACATATGAGGAGAAGCTGAGGAAACTAGGCTTGTTCAGTCTGCAGAAGAGAAGAATGAGGGGTGGATTTGATAGCAGCCTTTAAAATACCTGAAAGGAAGTTCCAGGAAGGATGGAGCTAGGCTGTTCTCAGTGGTGGCAGATGACAGAACAGGGAGCAACGGTCTCAAGTTGCCGTGGGGGAGGTTTAGGTTGTATATTAGGAAAAACTTTTTCACTAGGAGGGTGGTGAACCACTGTGATGGTTTACCTAGGGAGGTGGTGGAATCTCCATCCTTAGAGGTTTTTAAGGCCTTGCTTGACAAAGTCCTGGCTGGGATGGTTGAGTTGGGGTTGGTCCTGCTTTGAGCAGGGGTTGGACTAGATACCTCCTGAGGTCCCTTCCAACCCAAATCGTCTATGTGTCTATGAACTGGGGACATTCCAGAGCTTGACACATCCAGAAGGCAGGCCTGGGAAATGTATTGTAAAGAACAATACTAGATTAGCCCCTGGACAAGATAGCATGTAGAACAGCAACTAGAAGCACGTCAGTGTGTTGACAGAATGGTCCTTCAACAGGCCTTTTGGTCTTAGATCTTCACTGGAACTAATCGAAAGTTTGAATTGCTGTTCCACTGGAAATTCCAACAGTTCAAAATTTAGTTTTGTTCTGAACTGGAACAAAACTGAATAAAAACGCAAAATTTCCTGTGAAATGAATTTATTAAATGTTGTTTCAGGTTAATCAACTGTTCCGGTCCAATTTTGACTTTTTAATTTGATATAATTGTATATAATTTATAATAGGTAATAAAAGAAATGTTGGCATGAAAAAGCATTTCCAGACAAAAAATTGTAATGTTCCATTTTGACCTTATTGAAATGCTTCATATTATTCATTTTTTAAACCCAAAATCTAATTTTTCTGATTTTTAATTTTTAGCCCCTTGCGGGAGTGGGATGTAGGCTGGTGGCTGCTCTTGGGCCCCCTGGCTCCCCACCCAGAGCAGTTGGAGGGTCTGGGGCTCCCCACAGTGGCCTGGGATTCCTGGGCATCTCTTACCATGGCCCAGCTCCGGCTTCTGCCTGGCCCAGGGCCCCCCCCCCCCAAAAAATTTACGTGTGTTCTGGCGCCACACTGCCCCTGCACTGGAATGGACGTCTACATTTGGAGAATGTCTGTTTCTGCTTCCCATTCACTGCCAAGAGCCCTCTGTGGAGTTAGGTGCCTAGGCTGTTTTAGAAGGAAGGCGGATGGAAGGGGGGTAATGGGGTGGGGCTGGGGAGAAAAAAGCAAGCACTGAGGCATAAGAATGGGTCTCTAGCCTAGTGAGGTGACCACTCACCCTGCGCGTGGGAGATCCAGGACCTCTTCTTCAGAGACTGTCATTATTTATCCACAGCGCAACAGGAAAGATGGAGAGAACCCACGCCAGAATAGCCCATCACCCTGGCATCAGAGCACTCTCCTGAGAGGTGACCGATCCCTGTTCAAATCCCTGCTTCCCTCAAGTGGAGGGGGGACTTGCACTGGGGATCTCCCACTTCCCAGAGTGCCCTGGGCTAAGAGTTACGAGGGGGATGCTGTCCTCTCCTCTGTCCCCACCAAAGGGGCCCAATGTGGCAGGCTTGCTCCGAAAGCATCTCCCAGAGCGGGTTGTTCAGGCGGCCAATCGCCTGTCTTCCCCCAGTTTGTGACTCACCCTGGGGCTGAGGTGAGAGACAGGCATCCGGGCGCCCACAGGGAGGCAGCAGGGCACATGCCCAGAGACAGAAACCCCGGAACTGAGGGATCCTATCTTGGCAAGGCTCAGGCTCCGAGTCAATTTAGGTACCTGCAAGGTTCAGCGGGTGTTTTGTGCATATTCAAAGAGAGGAAAACTCTTAAGCCCGTTAGGCCCTGTTCTCCTCTGGGATAACTCAGGGCGATTTAACCATTGTGCAAAACAGGGGGAGAAATAAAAGGAATCAGGGAAAGTTTGCAAAAATCCCTGTCGTCCCTGCTCCCGTTTGTCCGGATTTAGTATTTGGGGGACCATGGGGATTTGCTCTGCTTTGCAGAGCTGGCGTCCAAGCTGCCTCCAGCTCTAGCGGGTGCGTGGCTGTGAACGCACCAGAAAGGTTCCTCTGGCTGCTCAGCAAAGCTGCTCCTGCCAGCAGCCAGGTCTTGCTCTGTGTCAAATCCCTTTCCGTGCTTGTGTGAAAGGCTGCTTGAGATGTGTGTGGGAAGAAGAGCTAGGGCTTGTGTTGATGCAATAATCCTCCCCTGAAAAGGAAACATCCTGAGGCCGGCGTGTTTACTAGGGCTGACTAGCAGGTACTTGGATCCTTAACATGGCTGGGTAATGGATTGAATGTGTTTCCGTATCGAACCGTTGCTGAAGGGAAGCCATCATTTCACGAAGCGCTGGAGTGTTCCCTAGGAAGCCCTAATGACTCACCCGCATGCGTGCGGCAGGACAATTACAGCCGATCATACGGGTGAACCTCCAAACCTGTCAGACGGCTGGGGAATAAATATCTCACACCTGACGCTGACGCCCGTCAAATAAGCACCTGCTTATGCAGGGGGCTGATACAGGGAACCAGTCTCTGGAGTTGGCTGCTACTAGGAAAACGCCATCTGACCAGCTGGAGGAGCTGAGAATTACAGGCTGGCAGAGGCTGAAATTGTTGTAGTATTGGGGGCTGTGTCTTTAAGGGCTGATCTTTCCAGGCAGATAGCCTGGGGGCAGGGCGCGTGCAGACAGACGGACCTGGACACAGAAGAAAGCAGATCTCTTGCAAGCCCCGTAAGAATAGTGTGATCACTGAACACTGCACTGCGTAACGAGGAATAAAGCCATCGCTACATTTGCAATGTGGTAGTTAATCCACCTCCCTGAGAGGCGGCTGTTACGTTGATGAAAGAATTCTGTTGACCTAGTGCTGGTACACCAGGGGTTCGGTTGGCGTAGCTTCATCACTCAGGTGTTTTCACACCCCTGAGAAATGTAGCTGTGCCGATGTCAGTTTCCGGTGTAGACCAGCCGTAAGAAAATGCCCCGCGTGGACAAGCAGAGCTATTAAAAGCCCCACCAGAACTGAAACTCTCTGGAAATGTGGAAAACAGCTGGATAAAATTCAAAGAGCCCTTCACACTACACCTGCAAGCATGGGGTGTCAGCAGATAAGAAGACAGTCAGAAGGTCACCTTATTCCTGACAATAGCTGGTCCTCAAGTCCTTGATGAGTTTAACCACTTTAAGTTAACTCAGGCACTGGAGGCGAACTACAAAATGGTAGCACAGGAATGTGAGGTGTTCTGCACTGCCCGTAAAGATGAGACATGTGAAAGAGATGATTTTAAACAGAGGGTACAAAAAGAAGTTGAAACCATGAAAGAGTTTGTGATCAATCTAAGGTTTAAGATCCAATCTTGCAATTTTGTGGGGGGTGGGGATGGGGCTCTGAGACAAACAGCTCCAAGAGAGTCTGCTTGGAGACCCAGAATTAACCTGTGACAAAACAATTTACCAAGAAATGGAAGCTTCCAAGACCAGACTGACATTTGTGGAAGGTGGACAGGGCCTGGACACTGTGGCCATGAGAGAGAATCCAAAATACTACAAGAAATGAATCTTGAGACAGAAAAGCAGTCAGAGCTCAAAGATGAGGTCCAGCAGACACAGCACACGGAGGTGAAGCAACCAGGACAAGCCAATGCCTGGCATATTGGAAAAGCTGATGAAATGCAATAGGTCACATCACTGTGCAAGTTTACAAGCTGCAGCAGAATGTGCACGGCAAGGACAGAGAGGTTGACGACCATTATTAACACTGGCAACAAAGCCACAGATATGGGAGGGTAAGTGGATAAAAACTTGGGGCTCAGATGGTGAGCAGATTCCCACTAAGGGAGATGAGAACTTCATGTATGGCTAAAAACAGATTGAAAAGGACCCAATTTGTAATAGCACCAGGGAAAAGAACCTCCATTCTTGGGTCCGAAGTGTTTCAAGCCTTGGGTCTCATCAAGAGGGTGCACTCAGCGGAGGGGCAGGGGACCAGAACATTTGAGGAAGAGTCCTAGGATGTCTTCCAGGGGACAGGGAAGCAATCAGCAGAGTACAAGATGGAGAATGAAGGGCTCCATCTCCCCCCCCAGTTCACAACCCCTGACCCTACGGCAGAGGCTAAAAGAAGAACAGGAAAGGATCATTGCTCTGGGAATCAGAGAGGGTACACGAGCCAACATTGGTTGTATAGCTGAAAAGATGGAGCTGAAAAGGGGAGACATTTCGGGGTGATGGCTTCCCAAATATTTGACTACACTTGATATGTCCTGAGAAAAACACAGCTCATCTTTGTGCACATCAGCGCCCCCGTTAGGGGACCCCGTTTCTGCAGACTTCTCTTTGGGTTGTACTCGGCACCTGAGGAGTTTCACAAGAAAATACCTCGGTTTTTGGATGATGTAGAGCAGTGGATCTCAACCGTGGCCTGCTTGTGGCCCAATCAGCTCACAATTGCAGCCCATGTGGCATCCTCAGAGCCATAGTAGTCGTATATATATTGCGTGGATGTGGCCAATATAACACATCTAGATCTGCATATGTGGCCCACATATACCATATACCCGTGGTAAATAGGTTGAGAAGCACTGACCTAGAGAGTACTAAGGTTTACACAGGTGATGTTGTGATTGGAGGAAAAACAGTAGAAAAGCATGACCCGAGGTCCCAAGCAGTTTTGGAGAGAGCCAGAGAGGCTGGACTAAAGTGAAACAAACAAAAATGTAAGTTCTATGCAACAGAAACAACATCCCCGGGTTAAAAGTTACATAGCAAGGTGTACAGGCAGATCACAGTAATGGGGAGGACGCCGTGCGTAATAGACAAGGAAGGGATACATAGACTTCTTGGACCGGCGAACTGTGTAGGGAAATGTGTCTAATCTAGCTACTTGAACCAGCAACCCAAGAGTGTAACTGTGGAAAGAATCCACTGGACATGGGATGCAAAGCTTAATAAAGAGTTTGAGAAACTGAAGGGGTTAAAGAGGCCCCAGTGGTGAGGTTTTGTGACAGTAAGCACAAAAGTCACTTGTCCATGGAAGCCTCCAAGAGGATATTAGCATAGTCCTGTTACAACAGTATGGCCAAAACCAGAGACCAGTGATTTGTGTATCACTGGTGCCAACCAAACCAGAGTGCTAGAGAGAAGGAGGCTTTGACCTTAGCCCATGGGCGTAAAAGTTTCCTGTCGTTAGTTATGTGAGGCCAAAACCAATCATAACCCCTATATTTCTTCTTTATCTTTAGCCTCCCACGCCCCGCAGGTGCATAAGGAATCCACCAGTTTCCATAATTTATTTCCACCTTGTGCTGATCTGTTGAAGCTTCTGAGCATCATGTTCATGGATTTGGCTTCTTTCTCTGTTGTTCCGCTTAATGTTTCTCTAGCTGTCCCGTGTTCTCTTTGCAAGTCGTGTCCATACAATCACTTGCCGTGGAAGTGGTGCCGGCGACATCTTTAAAGCATGACCATGGTCTTCTTCTGACCAATTTGATGCTTTAGATTGGTTTGCTCTACTGAGGATTTCTGATGTTGCAAGAAGAACTCTTTCTACTTATTGCTATTGATTCTAATATTTGTCATTGTGTGTTATATTAGTGTTGGGGGTATAAGTGGTATTGTTACTAAGTTTTGGCTTGGAAGCAAAGATGTGGTATTGGGGCAGAGTTTCCCAACCAGAATGACTGGCTGGGAGCTGCGAAGCAATTGTTACTATGCACAGCCAGATGCATCTGGACACAGAACAAACCAGATCTCTTGCAAGCACCTTATGCACAAAGTCATCATGGAAGGATACAGCCATCAGTCTGCTGGTCTTACTTGGTGCTCGGTTCCCGGTTCCAGGTGTTAGCGGTGGCCTTTTGAAGCCGAATTTATGGCAGGATGTTTCATAGCCAAGGGTTCCCAGACATTAGCCAGTGCTGGGAGCTCACTTGGGCTATGGTATTTACAACCCTCCCCCACCCTATCTCCTCCTAGTTAATGCACGGTATGGACTGAGTGCAGTTATCACGTTTGCATGGGTAGCGTGGCCTACTGGTCAGTGGCAGAGTCAGCGCCAAGGTCAAAGACAGACTCCGCAACCAGGAGCCATAAACCAAGCAGCGGAGCAGAGCGGGAAGAGGACTGGAGCAAGGCTGGGAACAAGGCACACGCAGGAGGGACCACAGATGCCGGCGTAGGCACTGAGCAGCCCCCCGGTTGAGTACTACTGCAGGCTAGAGCAGTCCTGGCACCTCCCAGCTGCCGGCCCTGACACCTGACAGCAACCTGGGTAGGTTCTCCCCGCAGAGCTCATCTCTCATGGAAGCAAGTGCAACAGGAGGAAGCAGGATTATTCTCTTAGCCCTTGATAAGCCAGAGGAGACACAGGAACCATGGGGGGAAGGGGACAGTTGCCTTTGCCCCTGAAAGGCAGCCTTGCTTTGCAGCAGAGGCTGCGTGCAGAGGAGCCCCGTGGCCCTGAGGAGCGGGGCCCAAGAATTCCGGCCGTGCATTGCATTCCCTGGCTCCGAGCCAGCAGAGTGGGCTGAGGAGAGCTGGCCATAAAGCTGCAGCTTCTCTGCTGCTGTCTGAGCTGATCCCCAGATGCGGCGTGTTTCTCATGCCTCTCTCCAGACTGCTGTAAGAATCTGCTCCTCCTGGTTCCAGATTCCAGCCTGATCTCTGGGGAACCTGACCTGGGACAGCCTGGATAAAAACCTTGTTGCAGCGACACTTCGGTCAGAGAGGCCGAGCTGGGAACATCTGGGGACTTGTCTCCCTTACAGCTCCCTCCCCAGGGGAGGAGCAGCGCAGAACTCCATTAGCTGGGCTGTAATGACTGCCTGTCCTGGGCTGGAGGGAAATAGGCTCCAGGCTGCCCCTGACTTGCAAAGATCTGCTTGGAACGATCTAGTTTGACCTAGAAAAGCCTCTTAATGTGTTTTTTTGCATTCTGAAAGGGGCAATGGTCTCATCTAATCAAAAACCACATCCTTCAGCAGCAGTCAGCCAAGTTAACTCAATTAGTAAATCACCACGACAGGCTATTTAGAGGAACAGTGTAATGGCTTTAGCAACAGGAGGGTAATAAAAGAGAGTGCGCTAATAGCCTGTGATGGGCTAACAGCCATCCCACTGCACCCCATGGAGCCTTTGCAAAGGGCCCGGGCTGCATTGGCGTCCTCCCCTTAATTCTCCTGCTGGCTGGATCTCTGTGTCTTGCTCCTCATCGGGCCATCGGAGCAACTCCCCCATTTCAAAACCATTGGGGTTTTTCCAACACTCTGACAAGGCTCTTCCAAACAGGCCCCCCCGTTTTTGGGTTAGACTGTGGGCAAACCGCGCCCCAGGAAGACATTGAGTTGAGCTCATTCTTGCCTGCTCCGGCCGCAAGTGAGGGTGAGCTGCCAAGAACATTGTGCCCCCCTGCACTCAGGAGCTTCACCTGGGTGTGGTCACGGTCCTTTGCTGGCGTGGAAGGTAGCTAGCGTGGGGTGACCATCGCTGTACACGCAGAGATCCGTCCTCAGTAACCTGCACCAGTCCCATTAGGGATTACAGCAGAGAGCAGAGCACCGGTGTGCTGGGGTCGAGGGGCCGGCGTTGCTGTGCAGAGCCGCTGTTGTGTTCGGAACCAACCGGTGCTTTTTCGTTTCTAGGCGGGATGCGATGCAATCGCCACGGCTAGCCAGTGCAGATACGCTGGTGCCAGTGAGATCAGAAGCTGGCGCACAGTGTCAGGAGAAAAGGGGCTGTCATAGGACGCCCCCACGGCTACTTGGTGTACTCAGCGGCTTGGCCCATTAGTGTGGTCTCACAGTCACAAACACACCGTTATCTTTCACTGAGGTGCGTATTGACTCCTTGCTTACAAATCACATACGTGTCCCATAATCTTCCCTCCTCAGCCCAGGCTCACCCTCGGAGCCCCCTTGCTTCCTGGTCCTTCCACTTATATCCTCCCAATTACCTCGTTAGCAGAGTGGTCATCAACGTGGTGCTCATCAGCCCCCACCCTCCAAGAAAAAGTGTCTAAGTTAAGTTAAGCCTGGACGCTTTCCAGCTTCAGCAAACCCAGTGTCCCGCCTGCTTCAAACAACTCCCTGTCACAGATGCATGGAGCTAGAACATTATACACCCGGCTCTTGAATAGCACATTTCTTCCATAGATGTCCACACTTGTAACTAAATTGTTACTCGGATCACTAATAATGTCTTGGTTCACGAAAACAGGGCGGGGGAAAGATGACATTCAAATTTGCTTCTCATTATTTCTGCTCAGCTTGGAAAGGGAAATTCGACTAGTCTGGGTCACTTCATGTGTCTAGTGGAGGAGTCTCATGCAGTCGCAAGAAACGGTAGGGTTTAGGTTTGCGGCACTGCAACCAAATGCCTCTGTCTTTAAGCTGAATCAGACGATTGCACACAAAAAGGAAGTTATATTAAAAGAACGTTATTAAATTTGCAAAGTCAAGCGCTCGGAAGTTAAGAAATGCCAGTTTTATGGTTCTCGGTCTTCTCTCAGGCCCATTCTGCATCTGCATTATTATACAGCCTCTAATTACACATGCCACTGTTTTCCCCACGGGGTCCCTGCCTCGTTCAGTATGCAGGATGGAAGATGCTCAAGGAAGAGAGACAGCTCTTCAGTATTTGTGAGTCCTTATGCAACGTGGGGCCACGCCCTCGTTTCCTGCACATCCTTGAACCCCTGCTCCGCGCAAGGGATTGTTCATTTCCTCATGACCTTTTCCCAACTGCGCCTCCCCGTGGTATCTGAATGAGTCACAACCATTAATGAATTTCTCTTCCCAACTCAGCAATGATTCTTGGCCCCTTGGAACTGAAACCTGTGTAAAGTCCGCTCTTTGGGTGCCTTCACATCTGATCCTGGCACCCCTCAGTTACCCTTCTTTCTTCTCACCTTCTTTTCTGTATCCAGCTTGAAGCTGGAGTTGGTCATGAGAGTCAAAACCCTACCTAAGCTGTTCATCACCTACTCACCCCCTGATATCTAGGGTCAGTAGCCTCAGGGCTGCTCTAACTTCTACTTAATCTTGTCAGTTCTTTGTGGCAGGGACTATCTTTTTGTTCTCTGTTTGTACAGCACCTAGCACAATGAGGTCCTGGCCTATGGATAGCACTCCTAGGTGCTACAATAACAAAAGAAATAAATAATACTACCTATCGATATAGCTCTCTCCTAGGTACTTATATGCCCCCTGCTTATGGCTATACCTGAGCGCCTCACAATCTTTTATGTGTTTATCCTCTCAGCCAGCTTGTGCAATATGGCACTGGTGTTGTGCCCATTTTACAGAAGGGAACTGAGGCATACATAGGCATTGGGGTAACATTTTCAAAAGAACCTCATTGACTTAGGAGCTTAAGTGACATTTTTCAAAATGACAGGGTCAGATTTTCAGAGGTGTTTAGGCACCTAAAAACACAGATTGGTGCCTATTGGTAATTTCAAACATGCCTCGGTATATATGTCAATGGGCTCCCCACCAAGCTAGGGCTGATTGAATGGATTACCCTGAAGAATGGCCTTCTGACCAAACTGATTTTTTTTGTTGGTAGAAAAAGTTAATCTTGGTCAAAATTTTACAGGTTTTTGATGAAGGTGGGAACTGAAAACTTGTTGGTAAAACTCTTCAGTTTTTTAATTAAAGAAAAATCAGTTTTTGAAAACTGAATATAGTTGCATGAACCAAAATCTGTTGTTTGCCAGAGAAAATTTCGTGGGAAATGTGGGGGGGCCAGGGGAGGGAATGACAATTTCTCAACATTTCCAGGGAAAAATATTTGGCAATTTTCAGGCACTTCTCCCTCAAGCTCCCAGAGGCAGAAAGAAATGGAGCCAACGCGGTGGAGCTGAGCGTGAACAAGAGGATGCCGTTATACTGATGAGAGGAATTAAGATTCAACAAGGAAAAACTGACAATCTTGAGACGCGAGCGAGGAGGAGGCGGGATCAGGTTAATTAGCCTCCCGCTAGGGTTGCGGGCCACAAGTACAGCAGAACTTTGCGAAGGAATTAATTAGAGGTTTGTTTGAAGCTCAGCGTGGTAATATAAAGCTCCCCATTGAAGGCACCCAGCGCATCCCAGCATTTCACGTTGCTCCTGGACTGTTGCCAAGACCTCGCACAGCTCAGGGTTTGTGCCTTTCATTCGTCAACAAACAGGAGGGGGGGCTTAACCAGCTGAGCCCATGTGTGAAAGTGACAGGAAAGGGAATTGAAGCGCCAGATGTTCCCCTCTGCATCTGCAAAGGGAGGGGGCTGGCAGCAGCAGGTCTAGGTGACAGCGCAAAAACTAAGGAGGGTGCCATGTGCAATCCCATGGATGGGTGGTGTGTGTCCTCCCCCTCTCCATAACACTGCCGGGGTTCCCAGGGTAAGATCCCTGGCCCCCAAGGGTGGGTTTGGGGAATGTGGCAGCTAGGGGCACAGCGGGAGCCATAGCCGGATGCCTGCCGCTTCGTCATCGTGCTGATAGCCAGCATTTGTCCAACTAGCATTGCTATGAGAGGAGTCACTAGATGACACAGTTCCCCCCCAGACTTACAAGTGCTGGTTCTTGGAGAGCCAGTCACGCAGAGGCTTGGGCGCGCTTGTGACGTGGATTCTCACGGAGGAGCTGTGGCAAATGGCAGGGGCGTCTGCTCTTTGCCTGACCTAGAGCCAATTCTGGGGGGCAGAGCTGCTTCTCAGCACCAGGGCCTTGGTGTTGGGGTTGAGATTCCTGAACCAGGGGTTTGCCTGGGTGCTGTTTGACTGCCTCTGTTTAAGGACTACTCTGTGTATTGGAAAGAAACCAAGGACACTAAAAAAAATACCTAGATTCCATGTCACTGGTGTCTCTGCCACCCGGGAACTGAGCTGTAAGGGCATGAACTCTGCTACTTCTTGGCAGAGCGGCTCTAGTACAAAGGAGAGTCCTGGAGGTCGGAACAGAGAGGGTAAAAAAAAAGGACACTACCAACTGCAGCAAAAATCTTCCTCTTCTGTGGGGCCTGGGACCCCACCAGGGATGAAACCAGCCATTGCAAACCCTACAGCCTGAGGTCTCATTTGCATTAAGCTCTTTGCACTGCTCTGGCAGTGTCAAGGGGCAGCACAGTGAGAGTCGATGTAATTTACTCCCACATTAAGGCCGCCTTTGCTACTCCACCACGGCCGGCATGGTGTTAAATGGCCTCAGTGTAAATGCAATCAGTCCTACATTGTCTGATGTTTGGAGCTCCCTGTCCCCTGCAAGGGAATGGTAGGGGCAGTTTGGCTCAAGGCTGGCGGAAAGGCCACGTTTTCCCATCCTGTGAGTCCATCTTGCATTTCCTGGGAAGGGTGAAATCTTGTCCAGCCCAAGAGAAACCAGGCTGGAGCCCTGCAGAGACTCCAATTGCTTTACTTCGAATAGGGCACGAAGCCACCAAGACATTGGATACTGGCACTTTGGCGTTGGCTCAGCTGAGTGACTTGCTCTACGGAGAGTCGCGGGCGTTGTATGGGAGCCTTTCATGCAGCCGTGTTTTGTTTGGTCTCTTTTCTCTTGCTTTCACTTTGCTTCACCATCTGGGCCCAGCCCAGGACACATTTGTTTCATCTGGGCAAATGCTGGCTACCAGGCCAACAAAGCATTGGGCTCAGAGTATTTTGTACCTGCCTTTGCTGGGGGACGAGGTAAGGTCTATGGATGAGAGGTAAATGTTATCAAGCTACCAGCCAGGGCTTAAAAGCTATAGCCCATAGCTATACTCAGGGCTTTAGGGGCACAAACGGGGGTAGAACTCTGGCCTTTCGTCTTCAAAAGCCTGGCATGGCCTCTTCTCAATGACAGAAAATCTCCATTTGCTGAAAAGGAAACTTGTACGGAGACTATTTTAATCTATGGCAACCAAACTGTAGGGGCGAGATCCTTAGCTGGTGTAAATGGGAGGAGTGGTGTTGAAGTCAAGGGGTGGGCGGGGTTCGGGAGGGGCTTGTAGAAGAAATAATCAAACAATGAAAAACGGGGGCGGGCTCGGGTCACCATCCCTCTGGGGTTTCAGTTGAATGGCTGCTGTCGGCAGCTGTGTTGCGTGAAGGGCGAATCTGAAGGAAACTCCCTGCTGGGGAACATCGTTCCATGAACAAGACTGTGAGCTCCTGGAAGCAAGGACTGCTCCTTCGTGGGTGCTTGCACTGTGCACGGCTCAATGCCGGCCTGACCATGATAGGGCTGATGCGGGTTGCTCTGATACAAACACGGAATGAGACTCAATCCGGGAACCGCCGATTCACATCAGGTTACTCCCGGGAAGGAACTCGGGTGAGGTGCCCACCTTCCTCTGTAGCATGGGGCACGGCTCACTTGCTGGTGGATTCTCTGTACCTTGAAGTCTTTAAATCATTATTTGAGGACTTCAAGAACTCAGTCTTAGGTCAGGGCTCTATGACAGGAGTGGATGGGTGAAGTTCTGTGGCCTGCGTTGTGCAGGAGGTCAAACTAGATGATCAAGATGGTCCTTTCGGATCTTATAGTCTATGAGAACTCATGGTCTATGAGAGAGTGATGAAAAGTTATACAGCTCCAGAGATCGGGAGAGAGAAAGAAACAAATGCAAATATCTCAAATGCCGGCAATAACAGGAATTTTTCAAAAGGTGAAGGAGGAAAGAAGAAACTTGTCAGCAATACGGAGGCTGATCAGGGATAAGAGAGCAGCCCCGGATGGTTTCTTGGGATATGGTGATTTATTCGGAGAAGACCAGAGGCAATTTTTTTTGTCTTTTTGATGAAAGAATATTGCTTGAGTCCGTTGGCAGAGGAGGGAGGGAGGCTCTGCTCATGGTTTCCTTGAGTGAGGCAAGTGGAGCTGAATCTTGGTAGCATCCAAGCCTTGAATTTTGAAAGAACTGAACTCTTGAGGGAGTCTATGATTAATGACCCACGGAAGCGAGCTGAAGCCCCTGCTAATGTTGGGCTAGGCCTGGTACCTGCACAGAGCCAGTAAGAGATCTGCACATGGTACAGAGTAACAGAGAGGCCCTACCTCAGTGGACAAGCCCAACCAAGGGTGGGAGGAAGGAAGTGTTGTTATTTCCAGTGTGGAGATGAGAAATTGTGACTTGACCAAGGTTCCGTTGCGAGCCTGTGGCAGAGCCAGGAGTTGATCCCAGGCACACAGAACAGAGGCTGAAGGACAATAGCCAGCTTCATCCCGCCATTATGTTCTACCTGGGACTCTGCAGGAGGGATCTGACATGCTTGTATCGGCCTCATGCTGCCTCAAAGAGCTCTGACGAGATCACACTGAGAATACAAACAAATGCCGTTAGGAATTAAGCTCAGGAAGTGAGTCTCATGCCAACAGTGCTGGGGCAAATAAGGGGAGTCAGTCAACGTTCTGGTTTGTGTCTAAACAGAAAGAAATCCTCCCTGCTGACAGGACAGGAATATGCTCAGTCTAAGCGAATGGCCACTGGGATGTTTAAAACAAGATGTTAGGTACTTGAGAGCCAGGTCTGTTACAGAGCAGGAAAGATCATGTAGACTAGGCTATAGGGAAGTGGCGACAGGAATATGAGAAGAGTATTGTTAACTACACAAGGGATTGTCAAGATAACGTTCGCTAGATGTTCGCTGGAACTTTTCAGAAGAATTTTTTTTCCCCTTGGAAAATAGGGTTTCATTGCAAATGAATTTTTTAGCAGGAAGAAGTTCATGTTCAGCAATTCATTTTTAATTTTCCGAAAAAAATAAATAAATGCAATGTCTTGGCAGGGGAGGGGGGAATCCAAAACATTGAATGTTTTCATATAGAAAGTATGGGGTTTTCCCCACTGGCTGATTGTTCCCCAGTGTGGGAAAGTGGGGGAGAGGCAGAGAACCCACTTTTCCATGCTTAGTTATTGTTTTCCCACTTCTGCCAGTCAGAAAAGAGTCAGAAAGTGTTGAGCGTGTTCCTTTCGCTCTGATGGCATGAACGCTAAAAAGTGAATGCGTTGCTTTCAAGAGTGATAAGTGAGGTTTCCCCCACCCTCGCTTTTCCATGTTTCCCAACTGGAAAAATTTGGGAAAGGTAAGAAAGTGTAGGAAAGTGTGTGGGGGGGAACACTTTCAAAATTTTGCATGGGAAAACTGAACGTTCCCAACAGGATCATTTCAAAAAGGGTATTTTTCTCAATCATTACGGAAAATCCCTGTGGAACTTAATAGAGATGAACCCAAAAGGCTTCACAGAAATTACTTTAAACGTTTAACCCTGTAGCCATATATTCCATGGTTACACCGCCAAGGAAATTGCCATGGCACCACCTCTTAACTGAGAATCGTGTCCCAGAATTTTCGTCTGAAAAATCTCTCTCTAATGGTTGTGAAAACAAACTTGAAATTATAACGCGTGCGTCACCTCTGCAATAGTGTCTGCCTGAGTCTGCAGACAGCCTGAAACACCACCTGCCCCAGTCTCCAGATGGCTACTTTGGAGGGGTGCCATGCCAAGGGACTTGCTCAGGGCTGGGCTGCAGCTTAAAAAGCACACGGGCCTTGCACTGCACTAATGTCTGTTTCCTCCTTAGGCTCTGGCCCTCTCCACCCCACTGACCCAATGAGGGACATTTCGCTATTATGGACTTATCTGCCTCCCCGTCACCGCACCCCATGTAACCCGTGTAATTTGTGATGTTCCCGAATGACTGTTATGCTCTGTTTACCTTAAAACCTATTACTACACCCCAGCCAGGACACCACGGGTTATGCTTTTGTCCCACTCCCTGACTCCCTTCCAAACTCTGTATGCACTAATAACCCGTACCCTCTGCCTGGATGTTCAATGCTCTTTCGTTTAAACTCTCTACCTGCTCAATTTTGAAATATAATTTCTTTATCTTCCCACTTTTAGTTTAGCCAGCCAGCCTTTCCAAACTGCCACGCCTTTTCTTGGCTTTTGCAATTAAAGTCTGTGGCGGTGGGAGGGTTGTTTCCCCTCCAAAGGGAGCTGATCTTCTCAGTGCTGAAAGAGAGAAAAAGAAAGAGAAATTCTTGCTGAGGGAGCTACTTTGCTCTGCTAAGTAAATGCAGGCAAATGTTGTCCCTCTTGTAAATCTTGCTAGATAAATGTGTGGTAAGGCACTAAAAACTAGCACAAGATATTAAATATTCATCATTTCTACCTATTTACTGACATGCAGAATCCCCATCAGAAATGGAAGTGCATGAATTTAGGGAATCAGGGATTGTGGCATAGTGTAATATACTCTCCAGATCTACTAATGGCTTTATGAAATCATGTCAACAACTACAGATAGCATCACAAATTGCCCAATAAGGTTTTCTTCAGTCATTTGCAGGTAAGGGATATTTTTGTGTAGCAATTTTACGGTTTTTAGGATAAACTTCTGATAATGGCATTAGAAGTAACATTACTGAGTAGACTGGGCAACGTGCAGCTCATAGTGGAATGACTGCATGAAGCTTTCGAGTTCATTAGAGGGTGATAAAATGGCCGAAGCTGGAAAGTAGTGGGAAAAGGCGATCTGGACCTGAAATGCAGAACGTAGATGTAAAAACCAAAATAAACGGCAGCTAGGGATACAAAACAGCTCCTCTGATCTGTTACTGCTGCAGTCTGATGTGCTATTCTCATATAATGGTATTTTATGTCTCACGCAGTGAATGCCGAAATGGAATTAAGGAAAATATGTATTTTACAAACGAGAGAGACTGTGTCTCCACATTGGCAGCAGAAAATATGTTCAGGGTCTGCTCTGCTTGTTGCTAAAAGTGATCTAATGTTTCATGCGAAACAAGAAAAGCTTCCAATAATGTCTGTCTGGTGATGAGAAATGACGAGTATAATACCTGCTGAAATAACTTCCTCGCCAACCCTGGGATGGCTGGATGAATTGTTCACTATGCAGACATGTATCACGGCACAAATAAAACAATGAGATAATAAGGAAGTGTTATTGATGGAGATTATTTCTCTCCTTACTTGATCATAACAATTTTCTCTCCATGTAGAAATGAATTCTAGTTGGTAATGTGGTCTCGGGGAGTTGTATTTATTCTGTTTATTGGTATCAAGAACTTATTACTTTGCATAAATTATTCATGTGAATTAGACATGCTTGTGAGGCTTGTATTATTTGTGTCTGGACGGCAAGGAGGTGGGATATTCTGTGGTTTACACTGTAATAAAATATCTTCTTTCTTAAGGGGAAAAAAAAAAAAGCAACCCTGGGAGATCTCTGAAGATGAGGGAATCCAAACCAGCGCATGGGATGCAAATGCCGCTCATGGTCCAATAACACCAGGGCTCCTCGTTACTCTCAGCTGGCTTCAGATGTCCGCGCTAAGGGTGCTGTGCACAGCATCTCATTGCCTAGCCTGCCGCAAGGATTTAATGGGCTTGCTGTACAGTGAGATGTACGGTGTGCGGGAGACTCTGAAGCCTAACCCATCGAAGGAAAATCAAGAAAAAAGGAAAGGAGAACAATCTCTTGGGATGAGATGGTCCATGACACATCACAACAGTCAGTCTCCTAGGAAACTTGGACATTATTCCCAGCGGGGGAAGCACTGGAGAGGCAGGCATGGGGGCAGTTCCTCGTGTCCAGCTGGGAGGAGAAAGGAGGAAAGTGGACGTCAACAGGACTCTGTGAACCAAACTCTCTTCTGTTCGATAGCTGCTGTACGTGACTGGTGCTAATGCCCGTCTTGGCCACAGGCTGAGACTCTTGTTGCGCCACCACAGCCGGAGCGGCCCAGTCCACAAGCTGAGCTCTGTTCAGCCAGGTGGCCCACAGCTGGCTTCATTCAGGGAGGCTCCTCCATCACTTGCAGTCATTAAGTCAGAGGCTGTAGTTCAAACAGAAGGGATGGGCTGGCGGCTGGAGTCCCCCAGTAGAATTCTCGGGCTGGCGATGAACAGAACATCAGATTAGATGAGCAAAACGGTGCCTACTGGCCTGAAACTTTATGAAGCTAGGAATCTGTAATAGGGAAGAACAGCCCACAGAGATCCCAGAACACAATGTTTGTATTGCTTAGAGGAGCCATCCGGAAATGAGCAATTTGGAGAGTCAGGGTTTGTCTACACTGCACTGCTTGCAGGCTTTGGATTACAGGACTGTTTAACTGAGGTTTAGATAGTCGGGCTAGAACCTACTGACTTTGGCTCACAGGGCTGGTGTTACAAGGCTCAAAATAGCAGTGTAGACCTTCCTTTGTGGGCTGGAGCCCAAGTTCTGAGTCCCTCCCCCTCACTAAGTTTCAGACCCTGAGCTCGAACCCGTGCGGGAACGGCGAAACAGCTATTTTTAGCCATAGCAATGCCGAGTTTTTTTGTCGCTGTTTTCGCAGTGTAGACACACTCAAAGTCTTTAAGTCAAGAAT
Organism: Mesoclemmys tuberculata; assembly: GCA_007922155.1. Classification (NCBI taxonomy): domain Eukaryota; kingdom Metazoa; phylum Chordata; order Testudines; family Chelidae; genus Mesoclemmys; species Mesoclemmys tuberculata. Next base: position 7,249,221 of record ML675638.1, read on the forward strand.
GGGTGTCTCTTTCTAAAAGAGACATTCTAACGCAAGCAGAAGGGTTGGGCTGGATGCCAGAATCGCTGGGTGACTTTCTCTGCCCTGTGCTATGCCGAAGTTCAGATCAGATGATCATAATGAACCTGCCTGGCCTTAACCTCTATTAATCTTACCCGTCTTTGGAAAAGCTCTGAGTTCTTTGGGTAAAACGTGCACACCAAGTGTTATTATTTAGCAATCCTTAGTGAGCTGCCAGAAATCAGCTCCTCAGACTTGAAGCTGAAGGTCCAGTCATAAGCCGTTTTCCTGAAATCCACAGCAAAGACCCTATATTTGACTAACAGCTTGCAAGCTGCGTAGGGGATTTACAAATTGAAACTCAAGGAGTGGACCTTATTCCTTTCTGAGGTGTAATTTATTCCCACTGCATCTTCCTTTCTCTCAGTTGGGGAACTTCACTAGACATTATGGGGGAAGTATTTAAAACCATCTAACAAAAGCCCTGAAATTGGCCAGACCTCAGGGAAAAGAAATGCTTCCTCACCTCTAACCCTGCCTTGTTTGCATTAAGAACATTTCCTTGCTCTCTGCTTTCACACGGCAGGCAGGTCGAGCCCATACATTATGCACACACTTCCTTTGTGGGTTTCTTCCCTCACTGACTAAAGATGTGAATGCGCCATGGACTCCAAAGGCTACCTGGAAGGCGTAACCGCTGTCTGGCTCTGGGGTTGCTACGGCCTGTATGTGCTTAGGAAAGCACTTGCCCTTTACTGTGCTGAGCTTGCAATTTAGCTCTTTGTATCTTTTGCTGAATTTAGGGAGATTAAATGGTGAAGAAGGAGGCAGCAGCATGTGTGGAGCTGGCCCCTCATGCATCTATTCCAAAATAATGAAGTTATGCTCGCCCGGAAGTCTCTAAGAAACCAGGCCCTTGTAATGATCAACAGCTCTAGGCCAGACTCTGTCCTGATTAGATCACCCATGTAATAAGCCTAAATTGGATTTGTCCTGATAAAGAATGGACCAGGCTAAAGCTGAGCTTTCCTGCTACTTATGTCTGACACGGGCTTGTTCGCCCTCCTAAAGCCAGCAGTGCCTGCATTGACATGCAGCCAGGTTTGCACTTGTTTTTTTCCTTGCAAACATCTGCATCAAAGCACATGCTTCTCTGAATCTTCGGACCATGAAAGTTCCCTGAATTGCAACCGCATCCCTCCGTTGCTGCTCCAGGGAAAAAAGTTCAAGAAATAATTCAGTTTACTGCTACCTGGAAAGTCATTTGTTTTGCTGTCCCAGCAATATTTGTGCTGGTGCGTTAGGGACAGCTCAGATCTCTCTCCTCCTTTGGCTTTTTTTGCAAAGCTCTCAGATTGTCACAAGCTTGTCACAGCGGATTCCCATGCTCGGGTTTCTTTTGCCCCACACTCCATTGCTGCATGTGGGGATCCGCCAAGCAGGACCTGTCCCACACTAGTTCTGAGACTGGCGGGAAATGTTGTGATAATTGGGCCTACAGATGCGCCCCCATTGAGCTCAGCTAGGAAAAGAGAGTGAAAGTTCAGCGGTTGTCAGAATGATCTGTTATACGCAATTGTTTAAGAAAAGATACGAGGAGACAGAAAGACAGAATGAATTTTAGTAGAAAGGGCTTGACTGATATCATCCAAGGTCTGGACTATGTTAAGATTAGGACCGGCGAACAAAAGGCGTAGAGGACCAATCAATTAACCAAATTCGTTTGTTGGAAATTAGGTTTCTTGCTGGACAAAATAATGAGGAGATGGGCTTTTCCACCCATCACTCCCTATTGGGGTTCTTAAAAAGAAAAGAATTTAGGGAAAGATTGGCAGAAGAAAGAGCTACTGTAGGGAGATTTATCCTCATGGCTGCCACCATTTCTGGGACCCCGGGCTTTCTTCATCCTAATCCTGAAGAACGTCCTGACCAGATTAGACCCAAGAGAGGGAGCCAGATAACATTGCCACCCCCACTGGCTCTGGTCAAACCCCAGACACCAGCTGGGATATAAGATTTTGTTCTCCCCCTTGCCCCACACAGTCCTCAATATGTCATTTTTGTCCTCACCTTATTTCTTTTCTTTTCCATCGCTCTCGTTTTGTTTTCTTTAATAAGTCGGGTTTAGCTGGCCAAGACGGCATATTTTGCATTGCTGTTAAGCCTGTGACCAGAGAAGCAACTAAAAGTTATGCCCCAAAAAACAGCCTGCTGTTGCTATGAGTTTCCCAGATCTCAGAGTGGCTGAACAGATGATGTGCTGATGTGCTGTGCCTGTGTTTTTCCAGCAGTGATGTTGCAAGGGAGAGTCAACACCAGACACAGAAGCTCCCTTTTCTCTCTTTGCTGTTCTGGTCTCTCCCCTTGTGTGTGTGTCTTGTTTTGTCTTCTAGGAAACAGGATCAGACTTTAACGACAGCAGCAACAGTGACAACTCCCAACCAGCTCCACTAGCCTCGGCTCTGTTCCCCGAAAAGGACAGTTATCCCATCTTTAATGCCATCAAAGTGACAATCAAACAAGGCTTTTCTCCCTTTAAAGACTCTCCAGCTAAAGGGAAAGCGAACAAGGGCTGCTAAAATGAAAGCCTTATTTACTATTTTACATTTCAAATGCCTTAACTTTTTCCTTCTTTTCTGCATGTTTAAGGAAGGGTTAAAAGGCTGTTTAGTGGTGTATTTGCCCTGGAACTAAGCAGGCTGAAGTGTCTGTGTACCAAACCCTCAACCTGGTTTCACGTGGGACAGTTTCAGCATCAGGTCAACACCTTTGGCTCTTTGGGCCCCTTCATTCCATGGCAATTAATATAACAGAAACTCCTCTGCCTGCAGTTGTTCACTAAGGACCCCCTCCAAGGGAGGCAGGGATGTGCGAGCCAGGGAAAACACAAGAAATGCATCAATAAGGAAGACTGAATCCGAAGAGCAGCTAAAATATCAGTCTCTGAACATCTCACAATCTCTAATGTATTTATCCCTGTAGCACCCCTGTGCCGTAGGGCAGGTTTATTGTCCCCACTGGACAGATGGGAAACTGAGACACAAAGACAGCAAACAAAGGTTGGTGCTTTGACCACCGGTCCATCCTTCCTCCCAGTGCACAGAGTTCCCTGTAACCACAGTTTTAAAGCTGCCCCTCTCCCCCCTGCAGCTGAAAGCTCCTGGGAGTCCCAAATGTGCTTGTTTTGTCCCAATCTTCTCCATAAAGGGCCCGCTTGGTTCTAAGTGCTGGAGATCCCCTGTCCCAGGTGACCACAGCAAGAGTTCTAGGCACTCAGCGTCTCGGACCATCGGGCCTGTGAGGAATAATAAAGGCGCTGGGTGCTCTTGGGAAGTTGTTGTGGTGAATTTAGATTCTCAGGCTGCGCCTCTCAGCCAGGTATCTGAATGTCCCCTTTCTCTCTCCGGCATGACAAGGCTTCAGGTTAACCAGAACAAGCGACCAGAATTAGGGCATCACGTGCCTGCGCATTGAGCAGGGTTTTGTTGGGCTAACAGCAGCACAGCACGATGTAGCTGTCTGATGTTCCTACCCCTGCTGGGTTAGTGACAGGCACGGCCCCAGTGGGAGGATATTTCTGGCCTCTTTTTTTTCCCCTCTCTGCAGGGTGTCTTTGGCTGTCACTGAGAGCTTGAGGAAGGCTCTGTCTGCTCCTGGTTTGTATTGTACATGGGGAAGTAGAAAGTTGGCTTCAATGTCTCCCATCGCAACGATCACAGAATTAGCCCCAGCGGGTATGTCTACACTGCAAAGGAAGTGCACGCTCAGACTCGGGCTTGAGCCCAACCCCCCTTTTCCATCTACATACAAATCTCCCAGACTCAGGCGTGGACCTGGGTTCTGAGAACCCTGCACGGTGGGGGGTGCAAGGAAGGGCTATTTTCCAGGGCCACCTTGGTAGCTGACCAGCCCACGCCATTCGTAGCTGTGCTGTTCAGTCACAACGCATTTGAATACTGTGGCTGCACACACTGCAGGTTTCCCACCAGCCGCTTGGAATAACATCTCCCTTTGCCAACTTGGGGGTCAAGAACAGTTCTGCCCTCCAAAATGTGAAAGGCCTGAAATGATAGAAAAGCCTTTTGTAGCAAGGACACTACGACGGTTCCCTCCTTCTCCCAACCCAAGTAATTTCGCAATTTTTGTAAACCATGAACAGCTTTGACTGTTTAACTTGCCATTGACTCTATGCTTCTTTAACTGTGATGAACCAGGCTGTGTCCAGGGAGATTCTGTGGGCTGAAGCGTCCCTCTCACAATATATCACAGTTCAGTTTTGAAACATAATGTTTTATGTCCCTGAAGTTCCTCGGAATTTTTTCTGTGCTCCTCCATTGAGATATTTGAGACAATAACCCTCTGTGTCTTGTCCTATTCCAGGCCCCTTGAACGGCTTCTCTACCTCCACAGCTCAACCTCAGTACAGTTGAAGCCTGGCCCAACAGACCTTCACAGACCATCCCAAGAGGAGGCATTCTGGGGATGACCAACAAGCAATTCCAGTACCAGAAGCAGAGTGAGGCCAACCCAGAGCACAGGCATGCTGAGAGATAGGAGGAAAACTGAGGATCCCCGCACAGCTTGAGGATGGGGTTTCAGAGAGGCGCAGTCACTTGTTACGCAGTTCCTGGAACGGGAATGGTGGCTCGGGGAGGACGGAGTCCAGAAGAGAGAACTGTTTGTGCAGCTCACGTCAATCATTGCTGCCAGAGTGCGGACTCCTGCTGCCCCATACCACAGCCTGTTTCCCCTGCAAGGTACCTTCAGTCCTGAAACAGCTTGGCAAACTCCATGGTGGGGTGGCCTATATTATCAGGCCTCATGATGTCTGAGCAGGGCAAATTAGCTCCAGCAGTCTTCCCTCTTGACCTCCTCTCTGGGGATGCCTCCCCCCCACCAAGGTGCCAAGTGCATGGGAAACAGGGAAAAGAGAACAGAGAGCCAGGGGACATGCGGCAGTGGGTGTGTGTGGGGAGGTCTGTTGTGTTTGCACTTGTTCATGCAGATTTTGTTTTGTTTTGTTTTGTTTTGGAAAGGTTCTGTTGTAACAGGCGCTTGATTGTTGCAATGGCAGCTGGCCTGCCTGGCAAGGGGTGGCTGTTGTACTGTTTTAACATGTTTACAAATAAAGATTTTTATGTCATCGTGGAAGTTTACTGCTACCACGGCATTTCATCGTACAATTAGTATTTGAAATAATGCAGCTCGACACATGATGAGGAGCAATTAGGAGTAAGTAAGTAAACACCATTCCTCTAGGCAGTTAGGTGCAGCAGTCTGCTCTTCAATCACTTCCTTATATGAATCCATACTGTGAATCGTGCCCCAGTCCACCCCATTCCATAAGTTGTCGATGTCATAAGTACCTTGCGCAGCAATCATCCCCCTCCCTGCAAACAGTGACCCTCCCACAATCAACTAGCCCTATCCTTCCCACAGGCACATTCATAAAGGTACGATTCCCCCTCATGCAAGTCCAGAATGAGGGAGCACAAAACATCCCTGACTTCTGTTTCTCAGGTGCAGCCACCGCCAGCTGTGGTGTGTGCCCTTTCAGGCTGAGCGTACCAGTTCAATGGACCCTCACTGTCGTAGCTTCATGCAGGGTGAAATGGCTCACCTCTGGCTTCACACAGATTGTGAAGAGCTCAGCAAGCCACAGGGATGTGGACAGCACTGATCCAAATGTGTGTGTAGACATCGCCAACACGATTTCAGTCGCCCAAATGCACATTCAACAACCATTCTACTCCTTCTTTCGCTAAGGCCTCTGAAATCCAGGTTTGGTTCCATAAGCCCAGGCAAAAGGGGGTCCACGGGATTGCCCAAAATAATGGTGGTGACAGTATCTCCATTTACAGCAATGCCATTTGGTGGGAATAGTATCCTGGCTTGTCCATCAGTGTAGACTCCTGAGTGGTGAAAGATCTTGGCATCATGAACTTTCCCTGTGCAACCCATGTTGATAAATGTACATCTGTGGTCTATGAAGGCCTGCATACCAGTGGAGTACCCCTCCTTTGAGGTTTATGTACTCATGTGCTCCTTGAGGGGGGCAAACTATGAGCCGGCACGAAAGTGATGATGACAGTGAACTGAACCAATGGGGGCAGCAGGTGATCCGGGAGGAGGTGCTAACATCCTGGTGACTCAGCAGCAAAGGAGAAGGAAATGAACAAACAGCACATGCTGCTTCAATGGGAGTTTGGTAAAATATTAAATATTGTAACGTTTGCCAGGGTGTGAAAAGGGCTTTTAACAGTGCTAAGCAGACAAGCACAAATGAGCAATTCTACTTAGCACTTTCTACTAAGGCATCTTATACACACTCAGCATTAAGCAGCCTGCCTTAGAATTTGTTTAAGAAGGATTAGTTTAATTAAAGGGAAATTGGAGAGATTACTTCCAATATCCTGGCTAAATATTGACTAAGTAAGACACATACAATTAAAGATACCAAGCCCCCTAGGTTAAATAGTGCTGGGTGGGAAATGGTTTCTCCATCTTGTTTTTTGTTTTTTTTTTTAATTTCAAAAAATTTCCTACCCTGAATCAGAAGAAAAAGCCAAAATCTTGAATTCCTTGGGAAACTAAAAGCCAAATTTTTGTTTGTTTGCTGGCTCTTTAGTCAGGACATTTTATTTTTATAATTTTAATATCCTCTCGTTCTGTATTTCTGCATTTGGTTTTCCTTCCCTAAGTGCAGCACCTTACATTTGTCTTTGTTGAATTTCATTTTGTTGTCTATAGCCTGGTTTTCCAATTTATCAAGATCCCACTAAATTTGAGCTCTATCTTCCAAAGTGTTGGCAGCCCCCCCCAGTTTTGTGTCATTTGCTCAGTCTGCTTTCTAGTCCTACATTCAGATCATTAATAAAAATATTAAATAACACCAGACCCAGAACAGATCCCTGTGGAACCCCACTGGAGACCTCGCTCCAAAGTGACACCAGTCCATTAATAATTACTCTTTGGTTGTGGTTGTTTAACAAATGATGTAGCCACTTAATGGTAGTTCTACCGAGCCTACATTTCTCCAGTGTATTTATGAGACTGTCCTGTGGTAATGTGTCAAAGGCCTTGCTGAAATCCAGGTATATCATGTCTACCACATTCCCCCTTTCCACCAAACCAGTCACCCCATCGAAGACGGAAATCAAGCTGGTTTGGCACAATTTGTTCTTGGTAAATCCATGCTGGTTACTAGTGATCATCCCTTCATCCTCCGGCTATTCTCAGATTGAATGTTTTGTATATTGCTCTTAGCAACTTCCCAGGTATGGAATTCAGGTGAGAGGCTTATAGTCTGCTGGCTCCTCCATTACCCCCCTTTTAAAGACAGGCACTATGTTAGCCCTTTTCCAGGCATCCAGGACAGCTCCTGTCATCCATGAGTTTGCAAATAACATTACCAGTGGCTCCGAGATTTCTTCAGCTAATTCCTGAGCTGAATAGCATCTGGGCCCGCTGATTTGAGTTCATTCAAATTAGTCAGAAAATCTCTGATGTGTTCTTCGCTTATCCTGATCCGGATCTCTTTCCCTTTATTATTTATGGGAACTTCAGTAGTCATGCAGTCACAGTTATTTTTTATGTGAAGACTGAAATAGAGAAGCCACTGAACAGCTCTGTCTTCCTATCATCGTCTGTTCCCAGCTCCCCTTCTCCATTGAGCAGCAGACCCACACCAGCCCTGATCTTGAGGTGGGAGGTCAGGGGCAGTGGGGAAAGGCTCCAACAGCTGGACGTTACATGGCTAAAATGAGCAGTGTCGTAATGGGGGCACTGTTTGGGCAGGTAGAGAGCTGAATAGGGAATGTGCCCTATGGTTTAGGCATGTCTGCTGTTTATATCTGTGCTGGTGGGGAGGGGGGAGAGGAGAGGGGCATGCAGTGTATGTACTCTACACGCTGCTGTGTGTGTAGACACAGCCTTAGAGAGCATGCGGCAAAATCTCCCACTGCTGCTGCTGCAGCCCCTCCCCGCCCCACACTGTGACAGACTCTGCGGAGAGGGGAAAGTTTGAAGGCCTAGGCCAGGGGTTTTAATAGCCAGGCTTGTTCCTTCTAGTTTCAATCTCTAGAATCGTTTTTTCCTTATTAAACATTAATGAAAAGCCCGGGCAGCGACAATCCAGCTGATCCCAGCCTGGCGGGGTTCTAACACAGCTCCCTGAACCTTTTAATCCTGCTAATGCTTCGATTGCTTCCTGTTCCACCTCTCTTGATTGCCCATGTTATCAGAGAGCCCCGGGCTGGATGCTCACCTTGAGCAGAGCAGGCAGGAATTATCTCCATGCAAAGCAGCGCAGATTGATTTTTCTCTCTCGCTCTCATAAATAGATATAGAAAACTCCCCTAATGGGCTTTATGAATGGGCACAAATTTCATTTGCTCCGCACCAGTGTGACATGGCCCCGAGGCTCAGCCCATTGCCTTGAGCACAGGGAGTTTGCAGAGACTAGAGAAGCATTTCAGTCTCGGAATGAGGAGAAAAGCTCTTCTGTGTCATCTGGGTCCCACTTGAGAAGCCCCTGCCCTTGGATTTTGGGAGCTCTTTAGAAGCATAGGAAGGAACAGGAGATACATCCAGTGGGGTGTGGCATCTCTCAGGTTGGATTGTCTATCTGAGGAGGGGTTAGCGCCCAATCAAAGCTACCAGCCCAGTCACGCCGTAACCAAACTGGAAACAATCATTTCCTTTGAGAGCAGAAACACTCCCTCCCCTCACTGTGTTTTATTTTTCCAGCTCTCTCTGCACTCCTGAGTTCCAGCTGCTCAAAGCAAGGATGTCAGCAGGGAGGTGCAGGACCTGGGGAAGAGCTCTGCTTCCTTCAAATCTCGTTTGCATTTGCAAGCTGCTCATGGAAACTTCGGGTGAGCATTTTTGCTGTTTGACCCCCGGGCTTCCCAGGGTGCTCTGTGCAGTGTGTTTCATTTCCAAGCCGCTTTGTTGGGACAGGTCACAGGGGACAAGTTGCACTGTGGAAGTCAGATGATACATCCTTCTGTAATTGTTACCGCTACTCAGTGCTAGGCTACCCCAAACTTCTAAGGTACCAGTAGGGTGCCAGTACGCTACAACTCAGACGCAAGGGCATCTACATCCCTATTTCTGCTAGCTGCTTCCTAGCTCCTGCTGAGTGCGTTAGGGGCCGAGTGTATGTACGGTGAGCTGAACACTACAACTATGAAATACCGAGAGAGCCTCACAAAGGTGGGCGGTGAGTTGAAAAGGGTAAACCTTCTTGGACTAAACTTCCTTTTGCAGATTCGGGTCAAATGCAACATTTGGCAAATCCATATTGAAACCGCTGAATTGTTTCAGTCAGAGACACCCTGCTCGCCCCAAATTCTGGAAATATTGAGAAAATGTTGATTGGAAATGACTTTGTGCTTCAAATTTTATTTCAATTTTATATTTTTTTTTAAAAAAGCTTAGAAGTCTTGAAAATGAAACCGTGTGCTTTAGGTCTGGTCAAACGAAATGTTTCATTTGTCCCAAACTGACTTTTTTTTTCTTTTCACTTTTCCAATTTGCCAAAAATAGTCAAAACAATTTAGGTTTTGATTTGACTCAAACCGATTTTTTTCCTGATCTGTTGGCTCGGCCAGTAAACCAAAAGATGAGTGATTTGCCTGGCTCTGGAGATGAGGTGTCATTATTTTGTTTAATTAGACAGGAGTCCAGATTCTGATGAAAATGATTGCAGTGAAGAAATGTGTTTCTATAGCAAATCCTGGAGGATGCACATCAGCTCTATTCAAAGGGCCAGCACCAAGGCTCAGATGCTATTTATATCCCACAAGCCTTTGCATCACACTGGTCCTGCACCTGCCTGGAGCGAGGCAGCTGTCCAGATACTCCCGTGCGTACCACACTTTGGTAGCACAAACATGGGGCTTAGGGCATTCCCGTCGGGAGCGATGTGCTCACCTGCGTCTCCTTTGAATGCCGTCATTGGGAAGTTTGCGCTGGACACGCTCATCTGGAGTTGCAGACACACTGGCCCCACATCTCAGCTGTGTGCTGCTAAATGGATACGTGATTGCACAGTGGGCCACGTGAAGCTAGCTCTTGGCCACCTCAAATACCACGTGTGGTCACTGAAGTGTGCAAATGGGGGTGGCACATACTGGTGGGAAGCTCATATGCCCGTGACCTACTCTCTATTTGCCCTAGGGCAACAGATGACACCAGGGACTCCTTCACATGCATCACACTGATGTGGCTGGAGCAGCTACATATGTCAGCATGTTCTGCCTGAGCACAGGACAGGGAGATGCTAACTCTCCCACCGCTACACCCAGGAGGGGTCTCCCCGGCAGAGAGGAGGAGTCTGGTCTTGGTCCCATCGGCATGGAATAGGGGTGGGACCATGGCTCCAGCCTTCACCCATGTGGGGGTCAGTCCCGCTGGAATATTGGTGTCATGGGACATCACAATCACACTGGGGAGGTGAGTCCCTGGGAAACCCCATGGTGAAACCCTGGCTCTGTGCTGCGTTCAGTGGAGAGCCAGGACAGAGAGGAGAGCAGTGGGTCACACGGAGATGTCTGTAGCACCAGCCTAATTCAACCCCTTCTACTCCCCTGCCTGAGGGGATCGACTTTCCATTGGGAGCACAGGGGAGACACTCTTCCTGCCACGCAGTAAGCCAGGTCCAGTGGCAGGTGTAGCTAAGCCAGGGATACCTTGGGCACATCTCGGCTGAGATGCAAAGAGTCTGGCATTCAGATTGGAAGCCCTTGCGGATTTTGGTTCTGTGGGTGTGCAGCACCCGGGGCCGTGGAGCCATTCCCATGACTGGCAGATTGGCCATTTAGCTTTGTAACAAATATGTGGGGCCTCGTCATTTTCTATATGAATCCACCTCGCCGACATGTTTCAGAAATCTCTGGCAAAATGAACACTTACCACTTGCTTCTCTGTCATGCCAGCACCTCGTTCACCCAGCATAAAGTCATATCGTCCTGGTAGCCCATGGTACAGAGCATGGTCTGGGTGGCTCCCAGATGAGCATTCCTTTTCCTTTGACCCCACCTCACGGCAAAACCAGCATGAAACTCTGTGTTTTCTCCAGCCATCCCTTCCCTGCTTTCATGGCTGAGTGGAGGCGTGGACTGTTTTGCTCGCAGAAGGTGCCGGATTAAGGAGTGAGCGAAAATCCCATTGGTTTAAAGGAAGCCTGTGATGGGATTTATAAAAAAACCCACCCGGGTGAGTGTTCAGTGTTTCTAAAGGGGTTTGTTATAGGTTTCCTCCCCCTTGGAGTCCTGAGATTATGGCCAGCCTCGGGTACTGAACCGCTCTAGAACATTCCCCATGGTATTCACAGAAAACAGGCCAGTGTGGAGTGGGATGGAAGATTTGCAGTCATTTGCCTGGGATGACCACAGCTCACGTGTGCATATAATGCCCAGCACTAAGTCGCATAGATCAAACACTTATAGCCCACCGTTAGTTAGTCTCTATACACAATAGCGTCATTCACGTCCACAGAGTCATAGCAGAACCATCTTCCCCAGGCCTACTCAGCTAATACACACTTATTCTAATAAATAACACTTGGAGAGAGCCAAACTGTCATTCCAATTACAGCGCAGCAGCCAAGTGAATATGGAAGGGCAGCCAAACCATCTGCCTAGGTACAATCCAGCCATGTTTGATGTTCATCACCCCCTTTGAAAAACCGAGGAGGAGGACAGGAGGCTAGGAGGGGGATAGAGATTAGACTACTTAATGTACTCTGGAGAAAGCAAATATTTCAGAGACAAATTGAACTGCAATTTTTGCCATTCATTAAAGTTGGATTTGGAAACGTCTTTTTAAGTAAGAAGGACTGGATGAAAATAACCCCTCAAAACTGGATGTTGATGGAACGCTGGGGGTTTTGACTAAGCCACCTTTTTAAAAAAAAAAGTGTCTTCTGCCTGTGGAAAAAGTCAAGCTTTCAACAAAGCCGTAGGGCTAACCAAGTCAGGGTTTTGGATGAAAAGTCAAAATTTTAAGCAGACAGAAAGCCCATTTCCTGGCCAGCTCTAGAAATAAGTTTCCAGTTACTTCTATTCCCCTGTTGTATTAATAACAAACAACAATAATTATTGCAATTAGGCCCCAATTTGCTGGGCCAAACTAGGACCAAGGCTTCATTGTGGTGGGCACGGTACAAACACAGGAAAACACAGTCCAGCAGAGCTCACAGTTTCATTCACGATTTGACAGGTGAGTGTTACAAGCAGTTGGCTGGAAGGGGGTTAGGAGAATGAGGGCAGCTGCTCTAAGACAGAATAGTTGCAAAGATCACTCACATTCATGGCTTCCTCTGATACTGGACAGGATTCTGAGCTGGTTGGAGGCTCTGATTTGGTGTTGGTTTCGGACCAAGCTGCTGTTAGGTGGCTGGTTTCTGCCTGGCGACATAGCAAAGGAGATCCAAAGAAGCTGAGGGTGGAATCATAGAATAGGACCTCAGTAGGTCATCTAGTCCAGTCCCCTGCACGCAAGGCAGGACTGAGAAATAACTACACTATCCCAGACAGGTGGTCTTTCTAAGCTGCAGTGGCCGAGAGGATCAGTTCCAGGTGGGCGTTCCATCCATGTGCAAAGAGCAGCGTGGACTCAAGGGCAGAGATGGATGTGGGAAAACAGGCACAGGTCTGGCTGAAGCTGGTATGACTGATGGGACAGAGGGGGCAAAGCAGAGACAAGAGCACACCATAAGCAGGGACAGAGAGGTGAAGAGCCTAAAAGACTGGGTCCTGGAGCCTGGCTAACGGAAAGGCAATGAAAAGGTTGAGGTGGGCCGAGGGACTGGGGAGGGCACTGGGTTTTGCAGGCTGTGGGGAGGGGTGAGAGGAGCTGTTGAGCAGTGCCCCCACAGCTCCCATGGACGCCAATAGATATTTGGCCTCCCAGCACTCGGACCTGAGCTCACTGTTTCAGGGCAAAAATGTGGACACAACCCCAGAGCGCAGCTCCATGACGCAGAAAAAACAGGGCACGCACCCGTTGAACTGCGGCGGCGGGCAGGGAGGGAGAAAACCTTGCCCACAAAATCCATTAACGCCTCCGAGTGTAGGAGCTGTTAGTGTATAGGATTAGACTTTCACACCTCAGCTGGGAACCTCGGAATAAACCTTTCCGCTTTGCAGCGTGTCAGAAACTCTGTCTCATGCCCTGTGAGGCGGTAGTGCCTGCTGGAGGTGATGGGGGGAGAGGTAGAAAATAGATTCCAGAGCCGGCCTCCTATCTGTGTCTCTCAGGCCCTTTGCTTTGATGGCTGGGCTCTGCTGGGGGTGGGGAGGGCTGTTTTTCGCCTGGCATTCAGCAAGCAGGAAGAAAATTCCCCACGGGATGAAGAGAAACAGAATTACAATTTCTGACTCACTGCCTGCAGTCAACTTAGCATCCTGCTGCTTGTTAGAAACAAAAAGCATCTGGCTAGGGCTGCTCCCCTGGGAGGCCGGGGCCCTGCCTTTCCTGGTGAAAAGGGGCTGCAGAAAAACACAGCGCTCAACTAGGGAAGCAGGTGAGGAAAGGGAAGGGGAGGCCAGTCCAATTGGCAACTCGGGCAGAGTGAATTTCAGTCCAGCTCAGCTACTAAACGAAGCAGTGGGATGTTGCTAATGAGACTGAAAGAAAGCGTTGTCCCTCTGCATCAAAGGGGCTTCCAGTTACAGGGGGAATGCAAAGCGTCCCTTACAAAATGAACACAAAACACAATCCTGCCACTTAGCTAGCACTAGATGACTTCCAAGTACACTGCAACTAATGAGCCAATGAAGCCGCACACCAGCTCAGTACCGCAGAGAACACGTAGCACTAGCTCCATTTCACAGCTAATCAGGGACACTGAGGCACAGAGAGGTCACAGGTACAGGGGACTTCCAAGAGCATGCAGTGATCCATAGCATAGCTCAGAACGCCTTTGACTAGCCCAGGCTCCCTCTGTCTCGCCATGTGCACGGCGACAGAGCGAATATAGTCAGCAGCTTCCTGTTCAGCATCACAAAGCCCTGGTTGGGATGATTTAGTCAGGGTTGGTCCTGCTTTAAGCAGGGGGTTGGACTAGATAACTCCTGGGGTCTCTTCCCCTATACTTCCCCCATAATGTCAGCACTCCCCACAGGAAGCATCAACTCCTCCCCCATCTAGAGGAGCTTGCAAACCTGTTCATGTTGATTTTCAATAAGTCTTGGAGCACTGGGAGAGTTACAGACAACTGGAGGAAAGCTCCTGTTGTGCCAATATTTAAAAAGGCACAACAATGATCCAGGTAATTATAAAGCTATCAGTCCGGCATTGATCCTGGGAAAAAGAATGGAGCAGCCAATACAGGACTTGATTAATAAAGAATTAAAGGAGGGTAATGTCATTAATGCCAATCATCATGGGTTCATGGAAAATAGATCCTGTCAAATTAACTTGATTTTTTTAAATAAGATTACAAGTTTGGTTGATAAAGGTGATAGTGTTGGGTGTAATATACATAGACTTCTGTAAGGTGCTTGACTTGGAACCATGATATCCTGATTATGACTCTAGGATGATACAAAACCAAATAGCACACATTAAATGGATTAAAAATAGCTTACTGATAGGTCTCAAAATGTAATTGTAAATGGAGAATTGTCATCAAGCAAGTGTGTTTCTACTGGGGACCCGCAGGGTCTGGTTCTTGGCCCTACACTAGTTAACACGTGGAAGAAAACATAAAATTATCCCTGATAAGGTTTCCAGACAGCACAAAGATTGGGGGAATGGGAAATAACGAAGAGGTCACTAATATAGAGCAATCTGGATTGCTTGGTAAGCAGGCTATGAGTAAATAATATATTTTAATATGGCAAATGTATCCATCTAGGATCCAAGAGTGCAGGCCGTGCACACAGGATGGTGGACTCTCTCCTGGGAAGCAGTGACTCTGAAAAAGACTTGAGGGTCATGGTGGATAATCAGCTGGATACGAGCTCCCAGCGTCACAGGGTGGCCAAAGGGGCTAATGTGGTCCTGGGATGTATAAAGAAGAAAATCGCAAGGAGAAATAAGGAAGTTCTGCTACCTGGGTATTTGGCACTGGTGCAATCGCCACTGGACACTGTGTCCAGGTCTGGTGCCCGCAATTCAGGAAGGAGGTTGCTACACTGGAGAGGGGTCGGAACAGAGCCACGAGAATGATTAAGACTGGAAGTAGTGATAAGGTCAAGGAACTCCATCAATTTAACTTAATAAAGAGAAGGTGACTTGATCACAGCCTCTCAGCCCCTACACAGGGAATAAACATTCGCCAACGGGCTCTTCAGTCGAGCAGACACAGGTCTAATGGCCGAATGGCTGGAAGTTGAAAATAGACGATTCCGACTGACACTTTCTCCTGTTCCCCTTGTCCCACTTCTGCTCCAGTGTACCCCTTGATCCTCTCCTGCGACCAGCCCTTGGATCCTCACAGGAGCATTGCCCTGCTGTGTCACTTCAGAGGCAAGGACTAGTTCCCAAGTTTCCTGCCTTAAATTGCTCCTTGGTGCTTGTGACGTCGACCTCTCTTGCTAGGGAAACACTGATAGCTGACATGATGTTGTGAAGCCCTGATATTCAGCCATTTTGGCTCTAAAACATCCCAATATATCTTGAGCACTTCATGTTCCTCACACCAGATTCACTGGAGGAAATGGAAAAACAAGGGGACTGACCCCACAACCAGAGGGCAAAGAAACCCATCCCAATCCCAACCCATCCCATCCCAACAGGCAGCTCCACAGCTGGGGAGTATTTAAGACCTAAAGTCTCCTTTACAGGTCTGGGAAGCTTGGTCTTTTATTCCTGTGGGATCATACCTAGCTTGGATGCACATGGTTTAGACTGTCCCCCTCTCCTGGACTGAGGGTGTGGATTCCTCTGCGTTTGGTGCGGGTCTGGTGCACTTCAGGCGCTTATAAATGAAGAAAAGTCTGGGGAGGTGACCTGGGTTCCCCAGCACACTATCGATCATGGCTTCGTCCATGCAGGCAATATCAGCTCCACAGAAAGGAGAGACAAGGAGAATTGCAGCAAAAACCCTCAATTAACTCTGCCTGGGATGTGCTATGTGCTCCAGATATCTAAGTAGCGTAGCTGGCTGATCAGCACCCACTTACAGTAGGGGATCCTGAGAAGGACACAGCATATGACGGTAAAGGATAGATTTACTCCTCTTCCTCGGCCCCCTTTAGTCACCCAGGACTTCTTCCCCCACCCGCTTCCCCTAACACCTGTAGTTCCCCAGAACTTAATTAGGCACTGCCCCCCATGGAGCTTCCTGCAGGTCCACTTCCAGTGCTTCCATAGTAGGTGCAGTCCGGAGGGTGGGGTAAAGGTGACTTTAAACCATCTTTGTAGTTTTGGGATTCTGAGCTGTCTTGGGGGCTGCAACGCCCCCTGTCACAATTCAGCACAGCCACTGGGTGCTCCGTGTACAGCCACCCCCGGGCTGTGGGGCACTGTGCAGCAACCCAGAATCTCCACTGCCCCATGGGCTACGGGGTGTCCCGCTCCGGTCTTCAGTATGTGGCACCCACTGGTGAGTGTGCCAGGTATTCCCTACCATGCCTGACCCAAAGATGATGTGAGTCTTTTACAGCTGTTCTCTATGGAGCTTGGTGCTTTTGCTCAAGGTGTACCAATTCAGGCTTTCAGCTGGGGAGATCATTGATTCGATACCTGAAGTCGGCCAAGATGGTAGCTGTCACACAGAGACCCAGAGCTTGAAGGGGAGAGCGTGTGGCTGCCTATAGAAGTTCCACACCGTGCCTGCATGGGATCAAATCTCCCTGGCCTCTTGCAACACGGCAGAGAGGGGCCTGGGCAGGGGTAGAAGCCTTCCCACAGGCTTTCCCCCGGTTTATAGTGCCTGCTTCTGTGAAACAAGTGGGACAAATTCTTGGAGGCTGTGGTGCTGTTTATGCACATGCCACCCTCACACAGGGCTGACACAGCAGACAACATGGAGAAGCACAGAGCAGACGGGAGAAACACTCAGGATTCCCAGCAGGAACAGAAGAGGGAGATGCACCAGGACATAATGGAGCTTCTCAGGCAGCAAACCCAAATGCTGTAGACACTGGTTGGCGTACAAGTCCAACAATACCAGACTCCCCACCCCTTGTCGTGCTTGGAGGACACCATGGTCTCTGCTCTCTGTACTCCCCAAGATACCATGTGGCACCAAGGGCGGCATCCTTACTCCAGCTCTCTCCATGGGGGGGATGGCTAGGAAAACCGCAACTTCACATACACTGATCTCTGAGAACCATGGCTGCTCTATTTGTAGCTGCAGCTGACGATGTTTGTACACTGAAATGTTTGCTGTCTTTCCAATTTTAAAAGTTCCACTCCATCAATTTCCGTTAAAAGTTTGTATTGCATTGCCTCTTGTTTTCTGCGCATTGTTTTTTCGCACTGTTTCTGCCATTCTGTACAGTTCTATTTTTGGAGAATGAAACTCTCTTTATTAGTTCACAGCACATATTGCAGAATGCACAGCAGTTCTCAAAGCACCCAGTACTTGTAAATGTACAGCAAGTACCACATAAATGCACAGCTTCAGGAAAACACCCAACCAGATTTATAAATGTGCAGCAAGCACTACACAGTGCTTACAGCATCCAAAGCCCCAGGCCCAGAGAACAGCCCAGCACAGAACATTATGGAGCTGACCAGTGACTTGCTCTTTGAAAGCCTCCCTCACTGCACGCTGGTCTGTTGTAACGGTCACTGTGTCTGGTTGTTCAGAGTCAGAAAACAGCTGCTCCACCTCTGCCCTTCACCCTGGTAGCAGCTTTCCCGCCTTTGTTTCAGATACTGTGCTGGACACAATAGGCAACTCTAACTACTCAGGTACTTTTCTCACTGAGATACAATCTAGTGAATAAGCATCGCCAGCATCCCTTTAATCTACCAAAAGCACATTAAAAGGTCATTCTGCACCTGCTGAGCCAGGAGTTGAATCTTTCCATGGTGCTGTCTTGGTGGCCAGTGTACGGCTTCATGAGCCAGGGGAGCAAGGGATGGGCTGGGCGTCCCAGGCTCACTACTGCCATTTCAATATCACCAATGGTAATCCAGCCATCAGCAAAAAATGTCCCTGCTTGCATCTTTCTGAAGAGTTCTGTGTTCTCAAATATGCCAGTATCAAGTACCTTCCCTGACCAGCTGACACTGATATCGGTGAAGCATCTCCGGTGGTCCACCAAGGCTTGCATAACTGTAGAAAAGTATCCTTTCCTGTTGATGTACCCTGTGACAAGGTAGGCTGGTGCCAAAATAGGGATATTGCCCCATCACCTTTCGGAAAGGCCAAAGTTGCAAATCCACCCACTAGGTCCAGCATGTTACCAAGACACTCAGTCCTCCATAGCAAGAGACAATGAATGACCCTACTTACATGACAATGCCCCCCCTCTTCTCCCCAGTGGATTTTCCATCTCCAAAATGATCTTGCACTCACCTGTACCTATCTGTCATTGCAAGCTTCCAGCGTGTGAACACCACTCGCTTCCCCATTGTCAATGCAGCTCTCATGCTGGCGTCCCTCTCTGGATGGCTCGGGCACACAGAGTCAGGCATGTTGCCTTTTGCGTCTGCGAGTTCTGCAGCCTCTGCTCATCATGTGAAACTGGCATTACAATGTGATTGGCAAGTTGTCTAGAGTGGCTCATGACCGTGCATGCCAGCCTGGGGGCAGATTGCTACAAACCAGGGTACAAGCCCCGCACTGGTTGTGAGTTTTATATTTCGATTTCTCCAACCAAGTATCAAATGTGAAGTCCTCAAGCACTACAGAAATGTTACCATGGAGTCACAGACAGTCCCCTTGGACACTCCAGACTGTCTTTCCACCCACACAAGCCAGACTTTGTGATAGACGGTCCCTTCCAGCAAAAAATCACAACAATATTCAGGTTACGCCAAAGTCCCATGGAACCAGTCACTTACCCCAGATCAATTGTACATCAGATCCCACACCAAAGACAGTGCTTATAGCCAGTCCTATAATAAACTAACTAAAGATTTAGTAACAAAAAAAATTAATGACAGTTATTTGCAAGGTTAAAGCAGGTAAACGTACACAGAGAAATGAGTCACAGTCTTAGGTTTAAAGATGATAGAAACTGTTGTATTATGCACGTTCTATATGTTCTTTAGGGCTAACCTAGGCCAAACAGCTGGGGATCCCTTGCTTCTGCTTAGAAGGCTGGCCCTCTCCCTGAAGTCCAAGCAGTAGAGGGATAACAGTTTCTTCTTGACAAGGATTTTTATTTCCTTCCCCCACAGTTCAAAGTAACTTACGTTTGCCGAAGTGTAGACATGACCTCAACTGCTTCCAACCTCTGTCTATTCAAGTTCCAAAATTACCCACCCATCTAGGCCTGGTCTACATGTAAAACATGGGTCGACATTATCATAGCACTCAGGGGTATGAAAAATCCACATGGCCCTATTTTTTTCTTTATATCTACTGAGACGTAGTTGTACAATAGGGTGAATTTAGCCATCACATGCTTCTCTGTCATTCGAGCTCATCCTTTATTTATCAGCTGTTTTAGATTCATAGAGTTTAAGGCCATCTAGCAATCTGACCTCTTATATTACACAGACCAGCGAATTTCGTCCAGTTACTCCAGTACTGAGCCCGATAACTTGTGTTTGACTAAAACACCGCTTCCGAAAAGGCAACCAGTCTTGATCTGAAGACGTCTCCACAGTCTTATGGCTTTGGAGCCAACTCTGCCACCTGCCTTTCTGGAGCACTGTCATCTCTCTCCCAGCCAGCAAGGCCACCTCACAGATCCCAGAAAGTCACTTGTTTGCTCCCTGCTATCTTTCCTCCTTGGACTCCCAAGCCTGTCTTCTGGCCCTCCTCCTCCTCACTCTCTGCTTTCCTCCCCCTGGCCTCCAGTCTTTTCTCTATCTTTTCCTTTCTCTTCTTGCCAATTGATCTCCTTTTTTCCCTGCTGCCACCTCCTCGCCTGCTGCATAAACCACCATTTCACTTGTCTTTTATCCCCCGCTCCTTCCCCTGTAGAGATCCAATGTCCCACTGCCCGAGTGCTGGATAAGCAGACAGCCCACTGGACTGAAGATTAATATCCCCCAGACCTTGGTCCCTCCTCCTCCCCTAAATCATCCACTTTTTTCTCTCATGACCCACAAGCCACCCTTTTCTCATATGAGCCCATATCACACAATCCTATGCATCCCCATCCCAGAATCCTTTGTGCTGTTTCAGCAAAGTTAAAGCAAATACAGACTGCTTGCTGTGACTCATCCCTAACCATTTGTAATTTTGTTTAGTTTGTTTTGCCGTCTGCGGAAAAAGCCGGTGACTCCATCCCGTGTATATAAATTAGATCATTTCACATTTAAAAACATATTAAAAGTCTACTTTATACAGTCTTATGGAAAATCTCCTGGATCACACATTCCCCATTGTGGTGTAGTCAATAAAGCTCACTATTGCCGCAACAGTATTTACAGCTGGAATGATTTCTTCAAATGTAGCAGAGCTAAAGATATAATTTTTCTTTTACATGAAACCATAGAAAACATTAGACCCCCAGAAAACAGCCCAAGGTTGAGAACTGCTGGGAAAGGCCAATAAATTTTACAGTCACCTGAGGTGTTTGATCGTTTGTGTTATTTTCCAAACACAAAAAGCAAAAACAGCTACTCTTGATGTAAAAGGACTTTAGTTTTAGAAAAAGGAAAAAAAGAAGAAAGAACAAGTAACATCTTCATGAGAGAGAGAACACAGTGTGTCTCCCCTTTGTGAGTAACTGTAGCAACACTGAGCACAAAATGGCTGCTGCTTTTGCAAACGGGCCGAGTTCTTAGTAATTTAGACCTATATTTTTGTTCTCCAGAGACCAAAAGCATGTCTCATTGACTGCATACCTGAGTTGGAGGGGGATTGCCTATGGAGCTAGAGAGGAGAGGGATTGCAGGAAGAGATCTTGACATGAGCTGACCAGAAATGGGGAATGAAATGGCCAGTGTTGACAGTAGGGGGTCCACTCATTATCTATCTATGGATCTGGATATCTTATTATCTTGATCTTTAACTCCCCCAGAATCACTCCTTTCCTTTGTCTCCCCACTGCTCAAGCCCTTGGTCATCTCTCATCTCACCTTCTCACCAGTCAAACCCTTTCTCCAGTTCACCTAAAATGCTGCTGCCAAAGTCATTTCTTCCCCTGCTGCTCCAGCTCCATCAATTTCACACCCTCTAAAAGCCTTTAGTCCCTTCACTGACTCACTGTGCTTACTGGATCACATTCAATCTCCTTGTCCTCTCCTCAAAACCCTGTCATCTGGGCCCCACCTACCTCTCTGTTTTTCTCTCCTCCTCTCACTTCCCAATCCTGTGTCCCTCTCCCACTCCTGACTTCCTGCCTTGACTCATGCTATTCCTCATCTAGGAGCACTGTCTCTCTTCTCCTGTGCCAAGCACCCCCTCCCTCACCATCATGCAACCAATCCTTACATTTCCCCTTCCAGGGATTCTTCCAACCTTGTGCTGTTCCCCAGGAATCTCCCCACACCCACCCTCACTGGAATGGTTCTGCATTTAATTTGTCTTGTCTCAGGCTCTCTAGGGCAGGGATGTCTCCCCGAATACTGCAAAAATGACTGTATGGTTTATGGCCAATAGTAATCATCCACGCTCGTAACTTTATACGGAAGTCGTTACTTTTTGTTTCAAAAGGAGATTGAATCGGTTTCCAACAGCCCCTCAGAGGCATCAGCTTGTTTAGAAGTCCTAACAGGTTCCTAAGCATTTCACAAGCAGCTTTTCTGGAAGCCACATGTTGTCTGCAGTTTGCTAAAATGGACATAATCCCCTTGCTTCCTTTGCTGAGAGACATCTTGCTAGCATTAAGCTACCTAGACACACTAAATGCCTTCTGTGCGTGTGAGAGTTCCTGCCCTTTTTCAGTGTACCTGCTTTACAACTATGGCGTGGGAAGTATTTTCTTAATGGTGGGGTCCGCTAGCCAACGAGCAGAAGAAAACCGTAAGCATTAACCAAGAGTCTTTTCTTTCTTGTGCATCAGCTGCTCACTTTCAGCCAATCCATCCTTCCCTTAACAGTGATTTATTTTGCAACAGCTCAGCAGAGGTAATTTCCATATGGCACAGACTGCTGGAGTGGGCATTTTTCATGATATTTAGGAGCCAAGTCACTGCCATTTGCATAATATTCAAATGATTTCTAAATGTTGAAAACAGTTCACAGGAGAAAAACAAAAAGGTTACTCATGAATTCGATTGGCTTTCTTCCCGCCTCCCGGCACAGGCATAAGCTGGTCAAGGTAAAAGTGTTGCATCCTATATTACCACTGGGAGAGCAGTGAGTGACTGAAATCTAACTTAACGGGAAGGCTAAAGAAAGCCTGATGAAGACTGCAATCCTGTAAGACAGTAATACTTCAAAGGTAAAGTCAGTCATTGCAGCTGGATGGTTTGGTCCTTCTCCCAGCACCGGATAATCGCACTGGATACCAGGGAATAGCAATTGGGAGATCTAACTTCTAATCCTTATCGTACTGCTATCTTGGGGTATATCTACACTGTAAAAAAAAAAAAAAGGTCCCCAAAAGCCAGGGCGCCATGTCTCAGAGCCCATGTCAGCTGGCTTGTGCTTGCAGAGTTTGGGCTCCAGGGTGAAAAACTGGAGTGTAGACATTCAGGATCACGCTGCAGTCTGCGGTGGAAGACCATCCCCACTCATGGGGTTTACTCTTCCTTGGTGAATTTGGAGCATCACTTAACCAGGCTGTGCCACAATTAGTCTACCTGTGAAATGGGATAACAACGCTCACCCACCTTTGGAAAGGGCTTTGTAATACTGGATGGCAGGTGCTGCAGAAGTACAACGTGCTATGGAGATGCTATTACACCTCCGTGTGCTCTGTCCTATCTAGATTTACATACCCCAGGCGATGGGGGTCCCAGCTCTTCAGCTTGGAAGATGATTCCACATTCTGACACATCTGTCTGTGCGGCTCTTCAGCCGAAACGTTCCCTTTCTGACATTCATCCCATGACGCCTCATCATGGCAACTTGTTTCATCCTAACTAGCTGCTTTCCTTTTGGGGTGTTTACACTTGTCAAATATCTCCAGATTTCTCAGCCCACTTTTCAAAAGGAATCAAGCAAAATTGCACTCACATGTTTCTGCTTTCCTGTTGGGAGGTGTTTGGGTGTCCAAGGCTGGCAGCACCATCTAGTCGCAATACTCCGGACTATGTAGTGTAGTGGTGAAAGTCAAGGGCTCCCTTACCTAGCAGCTATAGTCCACAGTGAGATAGGGGAACCCAGGTACACCCTACTCCACCAGGTTTCGACCCCAGGCCCTTCAAAACAATAGTCCATACATGAGACTTAGGGACTGGCACCCTTTCTCCAGTTCCTTGGGTCATTTCCTATCCCATCTTCTGTTCTTCCATTGGCACCACGGGTCTGCCTTAGGATCCCTCTTGCCATCCTCTCAAGTCAATATATGGAACAGCAGCTCATGGCCCTTGGCTCCCGTGGCTGAAGTTCTTCAGTGGCTTGGCTGTGAGGCCCGGTCCTGGCTGCTTGGAGCTCCAGCAGCTTCCCTGCTCTCCGGTTCCCTCCACCCTCCACTAGCAACATGCCCAGCAGGGTTGAGGGAGGCAGAGATTCCTGTATTGTGCAGCTCCTTAGTCCTCACTTCAGCAGTGTGGGGTTGGTAGACCCCGTCACACTTCCACATCATCCAGTGCACACAGCAGGGATCTGCTTAAGCCTTTAGGCCCCGATCCTGCAAAGACTTAGGCAGATACTTTACTTTACTTTTTGCACTGCGTGCAGGCCCAGCGATTTCCAGGGCCCCTAGCTATGTGTCTGCACCCCCAAGGTGCACATGGACATTATTTTCCCCTGTATTTAGCAGCAATGGGAGAAAAATTCAGCAAAAATATTGAAATTGTCAAGTTCTTTTCGTTGCCTGGGGTTCAAAACGGGCCCGGGCTTTGCTTTTTCTAAAATTTTTCACCACATTTAAAAAGTGTGGTTTTGGTATTTTTCATTTTGTCATTTTTTCTTAGAATCATAGAAAATGAGGGCGGAAGGGACCTCAGGAGGTATCTAGTTCAACCCCCTGCTCAAAGCAGAACCAACCCCAACTAAATCATCCCAGCCAGGGCTTTGTCAAGCCAGGCCTTAAACACCTGTAAGGATGGAGTTTCCACCACCTCCCTAGGTAAACCATTCCAGTGCTTCACCATCCTCCTAGTGAAAAAGGTTTTCCTAATATCCAACCTAGACCTGCCCCACTGCAACTTGAGACCATTGCTCCTAGTTCTGCCATCTGCCACCACTGAGAACAGCCCAGCTCCATCCTCCCTGGAACCCCCTTTCAGGTAGATAAAGGCTGCTATCAAATCCCCCCTCATTCTTCTCTCCTTATAAGTTACGTGCCCCAGCCCCTTAATCATTTTTGTTTCCCTCTGCTAGACTCTCTCCAATTTGTCCACATCCTTTCTGTAGTGGGGGGGCAAAATTGAACACAATATTCTAAATGCAGCCTCACCAGTGCTGAACAGAGGGGAATAATCACTTCCCGCGATCTGCTGGCAATGCTCCTACTAATGCAGCCCAATATGCCATTAGCCTTCTTGGCAACCAGGGCACACTACTGACTTATATCCAGCTTCTTATCCACTGTAACCCTGTAACAGTCCGCACCTGTTCGGGTGCACAGAACCGGTTATTTTGGGGAAAATTAGCTCCTCCGTACGTTTCTACGGAGTCTGGAGTCTATTGCCCCGGCCCCTAGCAGGGCGGGCAGGCAAGCAGTTTTAGCGCCCCGGCCCTTGGCAGGGCGGGCGTGCAAAGTAGTCTATTGCCCCGGCCCCTAGCGGGGCGGGCAGGCAAACAGTTTTAGCGCCCCGGCCCTTGGCAGG
>ML675638.1:7274199-7365586 GCA_007922155.1 Mesoclemmys tuberculata
AGCGGGGCGGGCAGGCAAACAGTTTTAGCGCCCCGGCCCTTGGCAGGGCGGGCGAGCAAAGTAGTCTATGTCGGGGTTCGGGGTACTTTTGTGAGGCTAGGGACGGAAAGGGGGCTGGGGGAGGGGGACGCAGGCCCACCCGACTCCACTGCGTCCCAACCCAGGGCCCTACCAGTGGCAGGAGAGGACTGCCACTGGGTCGGCGGGGATCCGTCCGCAACACGCCGACATAGGATTGGCCCCAACTTCGGCCACCATCTGTGGCCTCCCTGGGCCACTTCCTCCCTCCCAGCCCCGAAGTACCTGTGCCCACGACCGGCGTTTGGGAGCAGCGGGCGAAGCGGCGAGCGGCAGGCCGGCCAGGCCTTCGTTATCAGCGGGCGGTAGGTCGGGCCAGGCGTCGGGGCAGCTCCTCTAGGTCGCAGGGGCCTGGAGGCTCTTCCGGGCAACCTCCGTCTCCCCACGCCAGGGAGGGCTTGTCCGCCTCCGGCAATTCCTCCAGATCGGGCCCAGCCTCAGGAGGTCTCTCTGTCCCTCCGGGATAGTGTTCCAGGGCCCAGCTACCGGGGCTAGGCCAGTCTCCCGGCTGTGGGGACCGGGGCAGCGACCCCCCTCCGGTCGGGTCTGGTGGCCCTGGAGGGTCCCAGGGGTTGGCCGACTCACCCCAGTCGTCTAAGTCCCTTGGACCCAGTCTCTCCCACCTGGGTCCGTCAGTCCGGGTTCGTTTGCTCCAATCCTCGGCTCCCGCGTCAAGCCCAGGCTGCTGCCTCTGGCAGGGCGCATCTGCCTCGGCCGGGAGCTTCCCCCTGACTGAGATCCCTGGCCTGCCTCTTATACTTCCCCCCCGGACTCCTAGCTCCGCCCCCCTGCTTCCGGGTGGCTTGGCCTGTAGGGCCGGGTTCTGACCACCGGGGGCGCAGGGAGTGTCTCTCTGCCTCTGGCTCAGGAGCAGGCCCTAGCGGTCTGCTACAAACCCCCAGGTCCTTTTCTGCAGAACTGCTGCCTAGCTCGTCGGTCCCCAGTCTGTAGCTGTGCATGGGATTCTTCCGTCCTAAGGGCAGGACTCTGCACTTGTCCTTGTTGAACCTCATCAGATTTCTTTTGGCCCAATCCTTCAATTTTTCTAGGTCGCTCTGTATCCTATCCCTGCCCTCCAGTGTATCTACCACTCTCCCCAGCTCAGTGTCATCTGCAACCTTGTCGAGGGCGCAATCCATCCCGTTATCCAGAGCATTAATGAAGATGTTGAGCAAAAGTGGCCAGAAGACCAGTTTTGTTCAACTTCTTCATTGAGTCTCTCTCTCTCAATATCCTCTTTTTAAAATTGTTTTTCCATGGGTGGGAGCACGGATCCAACCTGGATCACGTCTCTCCCTGACAACAGTCCCACCTCTGCTGCCCGTTAGTGACCACTAGATATTTCAGCCACGGTGGCGTACTGAGAGGGAGATGGGGGGCGAGGGGGCAGGCCCCCTGGCACTGGCCTATGGGGGGGGCACTGGGCTGGCCCTTCATAATGTGCAAGAGGCAGTGGACACATGAAACTCTGAAGGGTGCCCCTCAATTCCTCCCCCCGCGCATTGTGAAGGGCCAGCCTGGTGCCACACTCACAGGCCGGAAGGGTGGGGTTGCCCCATCCAAGCCAGTCCCAGGCTGTGGGGCTGGACCAGTCAGTAAGTCCAGTGGGGTGCGCCAGGATGGCCCATCATGACGGACGGGGGGCGCAGCAGACTCTGAGGGGTGCAGAGCCTCCTGCGCCCCCTGCATGTCATGAGGGGCCAGCCTGGGCTCCTCTCCCCAGGCCGGGGGGTGAGGCGGAGAGGCGGGTGCCGTGCAGTGGGTAAGTGCGGGAGGGGATGGCAGAGTCAAGCCTTCATTTGCACCCCCCCAGGCTTCACCCCCCTGCAGGTACAGCCCCACCTCCCTGGGGCAGCAGGAGGGCAGGGGTGGGGGCCTGGAGACTTCGGGGAGTGCAAATGTAGGCTTGGCCCCCGGGTGCTGGAGACCCTCAGGACGCCACTGTTCAGCCAAGCCACGGCTGGGAGCTGGGTGGACAGTCTGGCGGGGCAGTGCATCATGCCAGCACCTCTGAACGTCACCTCAGCATCCCCTCTGTTCTGCTGCGGGATAAATGACAGCCTCTTCGCTAATGAGGAACAAAGGTTGATGTTAATAGCAAGCTTCCTTTGGGGGCTGCGTGCAGCCACTTAACATGCAGCCTGCGTACTGCTGACTGCGAGCCACGGCTCTTTGATCCCACCAGTGCCGGGGCGGGGAGGTCGCACCGAACGTGAGAAGCTTCTCACCGGCGGGTCTCAGACCCGCTCTCCGTCTCGCGGGGCGCTGATTGCTGGCGGCAGGGCGGGGCGTGCGGAATAGCACCTTGCACAGCATAGTTTGGGAGAATGGGGAAAGGGACACGTCAGGGTGGGTAGAGAGGGGATGGGCCTGGCTCTCTGATCCCAGTGGTGGCGGTGCAGTAGCGTTTGGGCCCTGCACAGATGCATGGGCCTGGGACAGGGTCCCCCTGCCAGGGGATCTAACCAGCAGAGAAACAACCCCGTGGGGGAACTGGTGCCTCTCCCTGAGCGGTACCCACAGGATGTGACGTGGGTACGGCTGTGAGCACCACGCACTGCCACTCAGCTTCGGCCCATCTGCCCCTCCGTAGATTTTCAAAGTCTCATGACCCCCCTACTCCCCTTTCGTGACTCCCAGCCACACTTTGGGAAGCACGGGGCTGGAGGCTGCGTGCTTGCTAGGCAAGAGACTCACCCCAACACAGTGTCCTCGCACCTCCTCTGATGTCTCCTGCGCATCCCTTTCCCCAAATGCACAGGCTGGAGATGGGAAAGGTGGGGAAGTGAGAAGGGGGCAAGGCAACATGGGTTGATTATTTCCTTTTATTTTCTAGCCCGGTTTGAAATGCATGACTCCTGCCTTACATTCCAGGGCTTATCCTGGCAGCTCATGATGTCAGGGCTCTCCCTCTCTCCTTCTTTTGGTCCTTGTTACATTTCTGACATTGTCCGTAGTCTGCTTCCCTGGACATCGGGGCCCAATGGCAAATTTCCCTCTACCTCTGCCTGTTGCAGGTGAGAGACCCACAACTCTGAGACTGGCTCCCAGGCTTTAGCACCTGGGTTTTTCCCGTGGACCCCTGCTGGAGACGTCCTTTCTCAGCAATGATGCAATCCACAGGAGTCTGCGGTGACATTGAGCAGCCTTTTCAAACCAGCTGGCGTTTATTCGTCAACTGGGGCATTAGGGTAGAATGGCAAAGCAAAACCTACACACGTGTGCATGCTGGCAACATAGCTTTTGTGCCTCCCCAGATGTCCTGCAGTGGAAAGCTGGATTCTTATTACAGTCTGCTCACACCTCAACTGGTTTTCTCAAGCTTCAGTTCCGAACAGGCTGTTTTCACATGACCTGCACTCCTTGGCCTGAAGTCATTAAAAGTTAATGGTCCAGTCCATGGTCTTCTATTGTATTTCCAAAGTAGCTCTATTCACATGGTGACAGTTTTTGATAGACCATTCATACCAGGCCTGCATGCCTATGTTAGTCACTCCCAGTCGCTTCATTGCTTTTCCTCTGGCTCCGGAAAGAAATTAACCCCTGCACGCTCAGTGGGTAACAGAACAAAAATGAGTGAGGAAACTGAGCCATACATACTTTTTCAATAATACAGTCATTTCCCACATTCTCCAGTCGGAAAATGCCAGTGAAACAAATTTTTTGGGGAAAAGTGTACAAGAAAATTTTGTTTAGTCAGAAATTTGAAGGGGGAAAAAAAAAACCTCTTTCAAAAATGTCATTCCTAGGGTGAAAATTTGCCACTATTATTAGTTGTAATTAGATTTATTTTAAATGAAACAATATTTTAAAAAGGAAAGAGCAGTCCAAATCAAAATGAAACATTTAGATTGACCCACAACTAATTTTCTGTGATATTTTCCGTTTGCCAAAAAAAAAAATCAAAATGTTGGATTTTCATCCCAGTTCAGGGTGATTTTCTTTTTCCTGACCAGCTCTGAGACGCGGCACGGCCAATTCCTGGGTCTCACAATGGTGACCACGGCTGCAGCCCACCCAGCCACAACCCATTGAGAAACTCTGCCCTCCTGGGAATTTCAGTCCTGACTGAAATAATCCCCCTCTGATTGGATGCCTCCCCCACTATCCCACCTCCTGGTGAAGAGCAGCCAATCAGTGTGGCAGCAGGAAGGAGGCATAGCCCTCCCGCTCCACTCTAGAGCCGAGCGGGGATTTGGGGTCAGGGAGTGGGGCGGAGAGCACAATAAGCCTGTGAAGTAGGACCAGAGTGCCCTCGGTGCCTTGAGAGGTGGGGACACCGGCTGTCTACGTGTGCCCAAGGGTCAGGCCTTCGACCCATGGAATAGGAGGAGATAATGGGGGGAGAGAGGCCTGTGGGTAGCAGGGTGTTGGAAGAGGGGAGCCATGCAGAGGGCTGTAAGAGAGGGGAAGGTGGAATATATGGAGGAGGAGTGCTGCGGAGGAGGGGGTTACACCGGGGGAGGAGTGATGCGGGGTTGAGAGTAATGAAGGGACTATCACGGAAGTCATGCTTGCGGGTGGGGGAGGGTTGTCTCCTCCCCAGGCCCTGCCTCTTCCCCTAAAGCTCCACCCCTTCCACCAGGCCCCGCCTCTGCCCCACCTCTTTGCCTAAAGCTCCACCCCTTCTCCAACTCTTCCTCCAGGCCTCGCCCATTGGCCGCCTCTTCCACTAGGCCCCGCCTCTTCCACTAGGCCCCGCCCCCTGCTCTGCCCTCTTGCCCTCCAGATTTAAAGTAAAACACACTTTGTGGCTGGTGAGCGGGGACTGTGTGGGTGAAAACTGGGCAGGTGGCAACCCTAGGGAAGGTGCTGTGGGGGAGAAGACACATGGGGGGGGCTGTTGGCGCACAGGTTCCCCCAGCCGGTGAGGAAGTGCTGCAGTGCACGTTTTGGGCTGGCTGGCAGGATGAGGGTGCTAGGTCCCACAGACCTAGCGAGTGTTTGCAGCCATCCCCAAGCCCTTCCCTAGCCTGACAAACAGCCACGCCCAGCCCTGCCCTTTATTGCACACGATTCCCCAAGTGGAGGTGTCAATGGGTTGGGTGGACGTCAGGATCTCCTCCCTCTTTGCAAGGAACTTTTACCAAGCAAGGGTGCAGCTCGCGTTTCCCACCCCAGCAGTGCTGCGACCGGGCGCTGTGGGGCCATGGCTCTGTCGCACGCTAGCCAGGCACGCTTTGTTTGACTCAGAGATCATCTGGGATTCGGGAAGAGAGGCTGCGGCAGTCTCTCCTGAACAACCTGTAACCTAGAAAAGCCCCCTAGCATCTTTGTGCCAGGCAGAAATGGCTGCAGGGTCCCTCGTAGACAGTTCAGTGTCACTTGGCGGAAAATGAGACTGGATGCAGCTTCCACTAGCAGCTTTCCAGTTCCCTTTTAATTAGAGGACAGCTAAGCGCTACCTTGTGATCTGCTAGGCTATGCATATTTAATAACCCCTCCTCCCAGCTGCGGCTGCTTAGTGCTGTGTTTTCGAAAGCGCAGGCTGGAAAGGCTCCCTTTGATGTTTCTTCACGCTGGCTGTCCTTAGCCGCATTTAGAGGCTGCAGCTCAGCAGATGGGGATGCGTCACTGAGTCCAGCCATCGCGGGAAGCAGCAGCCGGGCCGTCTGTGCAATGCACCCCTCTGGCTGGCAGCGGATCCCGCTGGAGCGAGGCGGCGCTTTTGCACCATATGCATCTGCCAGCCCCTCTCTTGCAGCATTATCCCTGAGTGAGCAGGTATCTCCACAAGGAAGAGCTCAAACATACAGGCCTCAGTGAGCGCAAGGCACAAGAGGGCAGGCGCCTTTCAGTGCAGTGCTCTGTCCCCATCTAGCGGTGGCTGGGCCTCCGATAAACCTGCCACAGCCGTGGCTAACAGGAGGGGCTCTTTTAGCTCTGGGAGCAGAAGCTTCTGCAATTAGATCCACAAAGAGCCTGGTTCAATACCTGCTGCTAACCGCTCCCTTCTGGGTACAACCTACCAAAGGGGACAGCTGCCTGTAGCCAAGCACCTTGGAGTGCTGAGTGACAGAGGTGAGCAGAGAGGGATTTCCCATGACTCCTTCTCCTGGAGTTTGGCCCTGCCCACACCCCTTATGTATATTTTCACTGCCTGGGGGAAATTCACCCCATGCAGTGATCCAGTGGCAGACCCCGGCCCCACGTTAGCCGTTTCGAAGGTCTACGTGGCACTACAGCCGTGCTGGCCCTTTGCACAGAGGAGCATTTCAGCAGCTGTCAGCATTTGTCCCATCAAGCCCAAACGATGGTGGAAAGTGAATTTCACTGCCACCTATCTGAGCATTTGAGGACACTGTTTATATGTGGGAATATCCTGTCTGGAAGGACTCAGCCACCCAGGGTCCAAACCTCAGCAAAGGGTGAAATTCATCCCTGCATATTATTAAATTTCTGTAAAGCCACTTCAATCCCACTTCAGCCCAAAAGGCACCTCTGTCATCTCTCTCTCTCTCATATGAGCACTTTTTAAAAATTACAGAAGATGGGCTGATATTTGTTCTCGCTTTTGGTCCTTCTCTGTTTCCAGACAATGTGTTGTGGTGTCATTTGTTTGGTGTCTGCTGCTTTTTCTTTGGTTGTCAGGCAAAGGGCAGGCGTGGTTACAGGGACCCTTTCCGCTGAACGTGGGTCTTGAAGTGCAAATGTAGAAAGGGTCACACCGTTCTGTTAAAATTACAGCGAAAGGAGACACGCCTAAAGAAATGGGCCTTCTGCTGCTGTCCATGTCTCGCCCATATCGCAGCTCTACGGACCTGAAAGAGACAGTGGCTCTCCGTAGGAATGAACCTGACGGCACTGATTTCCTTGTTGGAGATGAGAGAAATGCAAAGAGTAAATAAAGAGCGACGACAGAAGCCGGCAATGGGCGGCAGAGGGGGCTTTCACTGTGACTTATCTGCCAGTTATTAGCTGTATGCACTGTAAGAAGAGTTCTGTGTGGCTCAAAAGCTTGCCTCTCTCACCAGTAGAAGTTGGTCTGATAAAAGATATTACCTGACCCGCCTTGTGTCTCTGACTGTTAGTGACGAGGGAGAGAAATGTGTCCATGTACCAGGCTAGCTGGCCCGTTAAATTAAACAGGAGAAGACAGCTGCCAGAGGTTGAAGGGGCTCCTGGGAGGAGGCTGAAGTCAGGAAATCAGCAAGATGGCTTTGCTGGCTGGCATCTTCAGGCCAACGATCCAGGGCCCAGGGCAGGGGAACAGTGGATCTTACCCACTGACATCTCCAGGGCTGGAAAGCCAGATCCAGGGGTACAGTGAGAGGGCCGGGGGAGTGAGGGATGCTGCCAGCAGTGAGGGTTCCTGCTGGGAAAAAGTGGGATGGAAGGAAGGGTGGGGGTGCGCTGTTTTGACAAAGGAGGACTGCCCATGATTCTGCACGTGGCAGCAGACCCAGTGTCCGGTGAGACCGAAGGTCGATGTTAAGGATGGTTTGTGCTGGGGGTGAGATGGGCCATGACGGTTGGAGGATTTTGTTATGGATTATTTGCGCAACGTTTGGTTAATAAACCATATTGCTAGACTAGAGGCTAAGCTTGCGTGCAGTTACTGGGGACCCAAGAGGGAAACTGAGGCAAAGGGGACACTTGCAGGACTGCCTCGAGGCCACGAGGGGTTGCCTTGAAGGAGGCCATGCATTTATCGTCCAATACCCCAATGTGCCCTGCTCCGGTGATGCAAAGGGGACTTGGAGCTGCTGTAAATGCGCAACTGTGGTTTCTCCCAGAGTCGGACAAATGCCCAGGGGCAGACAGTTGGTGTATCTGGCTGTACCTCACCCCTTCTCAGCCCCTCCCCTGGCCTAGGGGCAGGGCTGACCTGTTGCGAGCTGGCGCAACTTGGGGAAGCCTGAGGTTCCTTTATGTTAAGCTGGAGGCCAAACTAACACCTGGTGGCACCTCCAAGAAGCTGGTGCCTCTGACGTCTGGTGTGTGGCAGCAATACTGACAGGTTCCCTTTGACCTTGCTCCTTCTTTGCCAAAGCCCTTCAAGCGAGGACAGAGCAGCCTTGGCACCACGACTGGCCATCTGTCGAGAGCGCAGCCGCTTTTGCTCCCTTGTGCGCTGTCCTGCGAAGGTGAGGCAGGGGGCTGGGTGAGGTCAGCCCTGGAAAGGACACTCCCTCCACCTCGCAAAGGCGGCAGTTCAGCCATGGGTGACCACAGTGGCTGACCTGTGGAGAACAAGAAGCATACACCTGTCTGCTTCTCCTCCTCAGATGGCTCCCAGGGAGCACCTTGCTCCAAGGCCGAGGTGAGCTCTGCTGTATTTCCAGACAGCTGCTCCATGCCAGCCAAGAGCAGGCAGATAGGCCTCGAGCTGAGCAAAGGCTGGAATCCTACCCCTCCCTCCGCCTCGCGTGAGCCCTCAGGCCAGGATTTCTGAAGGAGCCTCCTAAATTTAGACATCCAGCCCCAATGGCACCGGCCGCATCGTCGTTTGGACCATAGCTGGGAGAGCACAGCGTGGGCTAGCAGCTTTTCCAGGCCAGGGTCGGCCAGAGGAGGTGGCGTTAGCAGCAGAATTCTGGATGGCTGGGCATGGGACAGTGAGATAACGTCTGAGGACTCTCTAAAGGCCTATTTGGTTGCTAGGGACCAGCATGCAATGCTCGTTCCAACCTCTGCAGCTGGGTGAGGACCATGGCAGGGAGCGCTGGTGCCAGCTGGGTGGGGTGGGTCATTTTCGAAGCTGGCTGTCAGAGCCAAGAGTCAAGGCCCCAGAGATGGGTCCATTGGGAAAGTGGCACTGAGAGTGCATTCGGAGGACGTAGGACCTAGCAGCTTCTGAGAAGGATGTGGGAACTGGGATCTGCAACAAAACGTTTCTGGGTGGGAGAGGGTAAAGAGGCCACTTCCGGCTGAACAACAACTTCGGCCACTCATGGGATTTCTTGTAATGAATCAAAGGTCCCAAGTGGTGCTGGGGTGACTGAGTTTTTCTGCAGTAGCCTTCAAACAGCACCTACCACATTTATCAGCGAGTCCCCACTCCTGGGAGAGGCTCCTGGGAATAGGGCAGTGGAGCGATATAAAATTTCCAGTGCAAAGATTGGGTGGGAGCAGTTACCTGAGCCTGTGGGATAGGAATTCTGTGGTCCTGTCTGTGACCGTGGGGCCATCTGAGGTTGGAGTGCCCATTGAAGGGACGGGGAATAGGGCATGGTCAGGGGTGTAGCTGCTCGTGCAGTCAGGAAGAATCAGATCTCGGATAAGGAATGGAGGCAGGGATGGTAACACTCTTCCTCTTCTCTTTAGGTGTTTCCTTCTTTGCCTCCAGGCTGCTTCATCCCCCCCAGTGTCTTCCCTGTTGGCTGGTCCCAGAGTGAGATCTAGTAAAGCCACTACCATGACACTGACCAAGGCATACGTAGATGAGGGTTGGGTGTGCTGAATGTTGGCAGAGTCACGTGTGCGTTTCAGAGCCACTGGGGCTACTGCCTTTGGTTAGACAGACTTTCACACATCGCTTTTTCATTAACTGAATATATGAACTGTTGGGGTCATGAAACCTTCTGCTAACTTCCATTTCCATTTCCATTTAATGCGTAGGGGAGTCATTCTAATGTTCTCACCTTGGTTATATTAGTTAACAACAGTTTTTGTAGGAGATTTTCCTTGTTTTTTTAAGAAAAGAAATATAACAAAAGCTGGCAGCTCACCCCATTTTTCCAACTCCAGCTCTGTGCCAAACACAAAAATCCTGATGCTGTCCCAGGCTTCTGGGAGTTTGCATAAGAAAATCTACGTCCTGGAGACACGGAGCTGTGTTTGTTGGTGCTGGGTCCTCCACCCAGGCCCCCATCTGCTTCTCTTAAACCCACTCAAACCTTCTACTAGTGGCCTTTTCTCTGACAATCCTTGATAGGAATCCTGTCCTTGATAGGACTTATCCCCATGTCTTGAATAAAACACCTCCCCCGTCACCGCAGCCCTGAGGATGATGTGCAGCAGAGCAGAGTAACTAGTGTATCAGACAATTACAGAAACGTTGGGCTGGAAGGATCTTGAGAGGTCATGTAGTCCAGTCCCCTGCGCTGAGGCAGGACCAAGTACACCTAGACCATCCTGGACAGGTGTTTGTCTAACCTGTTCTTGAAACCTCCAGTGATGGGGTTTTCACGACCTCCCTTGGAAGCCTATTCCAGAGCTTACCTATCTTTACACTTAGCAAGCTTTTCCTCGTATCTAACCTAAATCTCCTTTGCTGCAGCCCATAGCTTTTTGTCCTACCGTCAATGGTTATGGAGAACAATTGATCACCATCCTTTCTCTAACATCCCTCAATATATCTGAAGACTGTTCCCCACTCAGTCTTCTTTTCTCAAGACTAAAAATGCCTAGTTTTTTTAGCCTTTCCACATTCAAGGTTTCTCAACCTTTGTTGCCTCTCCTCTTCAGCTTGTTCACATCATTTTCAAAGCGTGGTGCCCAAAACTGGACACTCACTCCAGCTAAGACCTCACCAGTGCGAAGTAGGGCAGGGTAATTACCGCCCGTATTTTATATGTGACGCTCCTGTTAATACACTCCAGAATGATAGTTGCATTTTTCACAGATGCATCCTACTATTGGCACCTGTTCTATTTGTGATCCATGATAACTCCCAAATCCCATAAACCTAGACCGTTATCCCCCATTTTGTATAAACATTGTGTTTTCCTCCTAAGCCACTCCCTCTACCTAGTGGCCTGGAGATGTGTCTATTTTAGGTTGATAGAGGCCCCCATCAACATAGCATCCGAGAATCTCACCATCTCTAATGGATCTATCGTCCCAACCCCCTGGACTGTTATCTCCATGACACCAATGGGAATGGAGGCACAGAGATATGCCCATTGTCACACATGGAGGCTGGTGCAGAGCAAAGGATTGAACCCAAGTTACCCACAGGCCAAGTGAGTGCCCCAAATGCCAGATCATCCTTCCTCTCTACTGCAGAAGATTTTATTTTTCACCCCCTGCAGCTGCCTGGGGCGAGGAACCTGGTTTCCAGTCCTTGCTAATCTGTCTGGTTGGGGTGGATGGGGAGCTGTCCCAGCACCGGCCCCATGGTGCAGCATCGTTTGCACACCTGGGAAGTGACATGAGGCATCCAAGCATGCCAACCCCTTTTGGGTGTTAGTGTTTCTCATGTCCCTAGTGCCCTGAGACCAGGCGCTTGCCCCACTTATGTATTGTGCTTTTCTAAGCAGTTGCACGTAGCAGAATCAGATCAGAACACTCACATGGCCAGTTCTGGGCAGCAATTCAGTTCATATTTCAATAACAAATCTCCTAAACTTGGGCTCCCTGTGGGCCTGGCATTGATCTCCGAGCTTCTGACTTTCACTCTTTCTTCCTTCAAATCTTCCCTGCTCTGGAGAGGCTGCAGCTGATTGATATTCAGAGGGAAATGCTGCAGCCTTTCAAACACTGCCAGGCTTTATGAAGAGCTGTCAATAAAATGAATTCACCCAGTGGCACAAGCAAGCCAGTCTGCAACGGCCAGAGGGGATGTGCCTGGCAGGGTCCCCACACTGCATTCAAAGGGCTTGGCTTGGACTTGTACGTTCCATTTGCAAGGGCAGAACTTGTTGGTCCAGATGGTCAGTTTCTCTCCAGGAACACCGAGCTCCTGTCGTGTGGTGTGGAGCAGGTCTGGGCCGTGGCCAAGATGGGCCCAGGCTGCACAGTTTGGATCCAGATTCCCTCTACATTCAAGACTCTCCAGCCTCGGTGTCTGATTCATCCATCCCTAGGTGTGTGTGAGCAATCGCATGGGATGAACCAGTCTGTGGGCCAGGACGGAGAGGTCTGGAGAAGAGAGAGGCCGGTTTTGTGACCATTCTAGAGAATGAGTAGCAGATCTGAAGGGGTCTAATATCACTGAGAAGGACTGGTCCAAACAGCTAGCCTGCAGCTGGGAACGGGCTCTGCAGCTCTGGAAGCAGCCCTGTTGCCTTGGAGCAATGATGTTGTACCCGGCTGGTCTGTCAGTGGAGGCTGAACGCAGGAGCTCTGGATCTAAAGGAATCAACCTCTCCGGCTCGAGGTTACGGACTAGCTGATCTCAACAGCTAGGCACTCATCAGATGTACCCTGGGAAGGGCCCCAGGACATGCTGGGAAGACATCCAGCTGGCCTAGAGTTCCCTGCAGGTCCTCTCTGAGCTGCTTCGTAGAGGGCCCAGCCAGGGCTCTTGGCCCTTGTCCTGCTCTCACTAAGCACCCGGCAAACCAGGAGTTTCTTTCTCAAAGCTACGCTCTCACTCAACCAGGAGTTACGGGCGCCAGGCAGGACTTGCGGGGTGGCATTCTCTGGACTGTGTTAGGCAGGAGTTCAGATGAGATCACCACCACGGCCCCTTTTGTCTTTAACATCTGTGAATCCATGAAAGGCCATCCCTTGTTTGTGGAGAGAGGATGGGGGATGGATAAAATAGCTGCTCTGGTAAAGCTTGGAATCAAAGCTTCCTCCAGCAGCTGGAAGCTAAGAAGGAAGGAAATAGACTCTGCTCTCAGCAGCTAGTGAGGGAGCGCGGAGCACAAGATCCAGAGTGCAGTACCTCTCCACCTTTGCAAAGAGCAGGGTAACACCTTCTTGTTCAGTGGGTTTTCTGGTCAGCGCACTCGGTGTCTGGATTCAAAAAGCAGTGAGTTTCCCAGGGGGAGGGGGGCAACAGAGCACAAGCAAACCTGCTCCTGAGCATGACACGCTCTGAACTAAGGCTCCCAGACCGCCTGCCCGGGTCACGCACATGGGGAAAGTACCTGTAGCCACTGCTCTCTTCTGGCTGGCTACTCATCCACAGGCATCCAGCTGGCACGCATAGATCGGCCGCCCAGTGGCTTGCCACCCGCCCCCATGATCTCAGATTTCATAGGCTAAAGGCTATTTCATAGGCTGGGCTAGGAGGGGGAAATTAAGATTGAAAAATGCTGGGAGGGGCAAAGAGCAGAATCGCTTTGTAATGTTGAGGTTTGCTACGAGAGGGTTAAGCTTTTGCATCGTTCTCTAATCATTGAAAACTACAGCACTAGGATATCACCGCTATTAATGCCAACGAGAGAGAGATTTTGAAAGTCAGAAATCCCCTGACCACAATCCCCATTTAAATCTCTGTTGTGAGCCACAAAATAAACTTTGCATATTGGCCTGTATACTGCAAACTCCCCATTAGTTAGGAACTCTAAAGCAAAATTCATAGAAATGTAGGACTGGAAGGGCCCTTCAGCAATCATCTATCTAGTCCAGTCCCCTGCACTGAGGTAGCAAAGTATTATGTTGACCATCCTTGACAAGTGTTTGTCTAACCTTTACTTCACAACCTCCCTGGGTAATTTGTTCCAGTGCTTAGCTACCCTTACAGTTAGGAAGTCTTTCTAAATGTCTAATCTAAATCTCCCTTGCTGCAATTTAAGCCCATTACTTCTGGTCTTGTCTTCAGTGGTTAAGGAGAACAATTTATCACCCTCCTTGTTATAACAACTTTTTATGTACTCAGAGACGGTTATTGGGTCCCCCCTCAGTCTTCTCTTCTCCAGACTAAACAAGCCTAATTTTTTCAGTCTCTCTTTGTAGATCTTCTTTTCTAGACCTTTAATCATTTTCGTTACTCTCCTCTGGACTTTCTCCGGTTTGGCCACATCTTTCCCAAAATGTGGAGCATAGAACTGGCCACACTACACCAGCTGAGGCCCTATCAGTACTTAGGAGAGCGGAAGAATTAATTCTTGTGTTTTGCTTACAACACTATTTCTAATACCTCCCAGAACGATGTTTGCTTCTTTTGCACCAGCGTTACATTGTTGACTCATATTTAGTTTGTGATCCACTGTAACCACCAGATCCTTTTCTTAAACTTTCCTTCCTAGGCCATCATTTCCCCTTTTACGTATGTGCACTTGATTTTATCTTCTTAAGTGTAGCACCTTGCATTTGTCCTAACTGTCCTATTTATTTCAGACCATTTTTCCAGCTTGTCAGGATCATTTTGAATGCTAATCTTGTCCTCCAAAGGGTTTACAACCCCTCCCAGCTCGGTATCCTCTTCAGACTTTATAAGTCTATGCTGTTATCCAAATAATTCATAAAGATACTGAATAGAACCAGTACCAGGACAGATCTCTGCCAGACCCCATCTCAGTAACAAAGGCCCTAGGCAGGTTTATTGCTGACGGAGCATGGTAAAAAGTGCCCTATACGTGCTACAAGTACACTTAATACATGCATGCCTGTGACAATGGACTGGCTCATTAAATGGCAGGACTTTCCATTCCTCACTCAGCCAGACAAAGACGCTTTCTTTGAGACCCCCTTTTATACACTGATACAAACAGTTTCATATTGCCTCTCTGACAGGTGTAGTTGCCAGCCTCTGACATGGCAGGATGCCACCCTTTACTTTGTGCAGAGTGGTTCAATCAAAACATCTCTATCATATTGTGATCTTGACTTTGGAGGGGGCAGTATGTCCTTGTTATCTTTGAGCAATAAGCTTGTGCCATTTCTGGTATCAAGATGTCCTGGAATGTGCGTGCATGTTCTGTGCCTAGCATGTCTTTAGGAGCGTGTATTTCTGCAAAACCAGTTCTGTTCTTGCTGGTTTCTGTGATTTCTGATTTCTGCTAACTTTGCTTCATAATAACAGGGCTTACTTGCTATCATAGTTCAGACCTCAGGCCCTGGCTCATAATACTAGGTCTTGCAGCTTCGGTTCTCACTTTCTACTACAGCATTATTTCTTGGAAGACAGGATTGGGAAGGTAACCCCAGCAGGCTGAAAATGGAATGGTTGTGCTAAAATAAGTAAATGCTGACATGCCATCTCTCGTGAACTTACCGTGAGAGATGCAATACCTAAGTAAAATTAAACCTCACTCATGATCTCAGGATAAGACACTCTCAAATGTCAGGATTGTTTTCATAGCTGTAGCTGGAAAAAAAAATCCTGCCATTTGAGAGTTCTATCCCAAGAACACGAATGAGGCTTAATTTTACTTAGAAATTATTGTCAGCCAACCTCTGAGTGGCTGGGGCTCCCACTGTCGTCATGCGCACCTGTTGTTTTAGAAAGGTAAGCTTTTAGCCCAAGTGGTTGCAGAGGAAAGGTTGAAAATGTTACCTGAGTTCACCGTAAAGGATCAGAAACCAGATGGGAAATAAAGAGATCCCACATTTAATTTTAAAAACACCTCAAGATTTTTAAGCCAATCTCATGTTTTGGGGGGGTTTGACTCATGATTTTCCAATGGCACGTGTTGGCAGTGCTGTCAAAAGAGTCAGTAAGCTAAAAAACCGAATATCTGAGCCATCTATTATAAGAGGGACAACACACAGGGAACCATCTACTAAGAACACGATAACAATGGACAAGAGATGCTGGGAGTGGAAAGATACAGTGAAGTGTAAAGACAAACATAGACAGCGCATGGACAGAGCATGCTGTACAGGGTTTGGTTCCTAAAAAGTGACCAAGCCAATCCCAAATCATGTGATGCAATGTATAGTAATGCAATTTGATGTGTCAATGCATATAAAGGAAGAGGTTTGCTGGATAACTTCGGAGATGTGATGTGCCCTGTATCCACCCCCTGCCCTTGAATTTAATCAACTCAAGTGTAGTATGATTGTATCCCAATAACGAAACCTCAGTGCCAAGCTCCTAGTTGAGCTGAGTTCCTGGAAACTCAGTGGACAAGACATCGGAAGCTAGTGAGTGGACGAGGTCCCAGCTACAGTATGTAAGAAAATAAGAAGGGCCATCCTGGGTCAGACCAACGATCCATGAAGCCCAGTATCCTGTCTTCCGACAGTGCCCAATGCCAGAGAGAATGAACAGAAATTTATCAATTATCCATCCTGTCATCCACGCCCAGCTTCTGACATCAGAGGCTCAGGGACACCCAGAGCATGGGGTTGTGTCCCTGACCACCCTAGCTAATAGCCATTGATGGACCTATCTTCCAGGAACTTAGACTATTGGCCTTCAGAGCACGCCATGATGAGAAGTTCCACAGGTTGACTGTGCCTTGTGTGAAGAAATACTTCTTTGTTTGAAACCTGCTGCCTATGAATTTCATTGAAACACCTGGTTCTCATGTTTATGAAGGGATAAATAATACTTCCACATTCACTTTCTCCAAACTATTCTTGATTTTATAAACCTAAATCATATCTCCCCTTAGTCATCTCTCTTCTAAGATGAACAGTCCTAGTCTTTTTAATCTCTCCTCATATGAAGCTGTTCCTTACCCCTAATATTTTTTGTTGCCTTTCTCTGTACCTTTTCTAATTCTAATATATATATAGAGAGAGAGATGGTGCGATCAGAACTGCACACAATATTCAAGGTGTGGGCATACCATGGATTTATAGTGGCATTACGATATTTTCTACCTGATTATCTATTCCTTTCCTAATGCTTCTGAACATGCTATTAGTTTTTTGACTGCCACTGCAAATTGAGCAGATGTTTTCAGTGACCTGTCCATGATGACTCCAAGATCTTTCTTAAGGGGTAAAAGCTAATTTAGAACCCATCATTTTTATGTATAGTTGGAATTTTGTTTTCCAGTGTGCATTGCTTTGCATTTATCAACACTGAATTTCCTCTGCCATTTTGTGTCCAGTTTTGTGAGATCCCTTCGTAACTCTTCATAGTCTGCTTTGGACTTAACTACGTTGAGTAATTTTGCCCCTGACAGGGATCAGGAGCAGTGCCTCGTAAAAGCAAAGGAACTGCAGCAGACATCTTAGAAGGTCCAGGAGGCCAATGGTCGATCTGGTGCCGATCTGCAGACTTGCCGCTTTCACAAGGAGTTGCAAGTTGGCAGAGACCCCCCAATCACCCCACACACCACCATGGATATCTCCCTGGAGCCCAAGTCACAGAGCCCTAGCGTGAACAGCGATGAGAAGAAGGTTGAGAGGGAAAAGGAGGAGGATGGGGAACATGCAGCCAGTGGGTCTAGCTATGATGTAAGCCAGGACTTGTTTGAGACTCCTCCACGGTCCAGTCAGTCCCAGCAGTTGGGCACAGGTGAGCCCAATGCAGGGAAAGGAACCTCTGGAAGGTGTGTAAATATATTTCCCACTAAAGTGATGGCGCCCCCAACTTAGCAGGCCACGGCTCATGACTTTTCACTAATTTACTTGTACTAGAAGAGGTGGAGGCACAACCAAGAGAGGCCGAGTTGTGTTCTGCTTTTCATTCCCTGTAGTCAGTCAGGGGGTGGGGTGACGCAGAGCCGTTTGTTTCTGCGCACAGGGATGTCTCTGGAATCCTTCTGAGAGATTGCAATGAAACTTTCATGGAAGTCCTCCACAATCCTCTCCTGGAGGTTTCTAGGGATGGGAGCCTTATTTAGCCCTCTGCAGTCGGACATTTTCCCACGCCCATCAGCGATAACTCCAGCAGGTATCCTGCAGTAAAAGTCGAGCAACCTACGAGCCCAGGAAGCTTTGGGATGCCAGCAGCCACTGTTCTCTCCATGTCTTTGTTACTTCCAGGAGTGAAAGCTCAACTGAAATCACTTCCACCTGCGGAAAATGGTGTCCAAATTCAGTATCATTGCTCTATAGGCGTAGTTACAGCCAATGGAGCAATTCTCTCCGCATTTCCCTCGCCCTCGGCGGGCCACACTCACCATGGCTGGTGCTGTGGATGGCACCATGCACCAGCGCGCCGAAGGCAAAGTGTGAATGAGCGTGTCTTGTTTAAAACTTTAGGCGAGCCAGGGAGGGGAGTTCTGACTCTTAACGTTCACTTTCCACTGTGACTCTACTGACAACGATGATCCTGGGTGTTTCATCTGTAGCTGCAGCTGTTGAGGCCTTGAAGGGGTCCCTCTGCGCACCCCAGCCAGCTAAGGAATAGAAAGAAGAGGGCTGGGGCCGACATGATCAGTGACCACCTACAAGCCAGTGCTGCGTCAGGCCTTTCACAGAGGATATGGGGGATGAATATTGCAGCCTGTATGGAGAAGGGAAGAGTGGACAGGAGAAAGGCCCAAGAGTCCCGGCAGGAAAAGGAGAGGGAGATTCACCAGGACATAATGGGCTTCTCCAGCAGCAAACACAGATGCCACAGACTCTTGTGGATCTACAGGTTCAATAATCCTGGGCTCGCTGTCCTTTGCAGTCCATGGAGAACTCCCTTATAGCATCTTCCTACAGCCCCCCTCAACATGCCATGTGGCATCTGGGCTCGCATTCCTACCCCTCAGGGTTAGGCCCAGGTAGTCTTTTACCACGTTGCCTGTATTTAATTATATAAATGAATAACATTAATGTGTAACAAATGAAAAGGGGGTGACTGACATTAATGAATATACAGAGACGCAGGCAATTGATAAGGGATGCTAAAGACGTCAGTAAATATCGATGGCTAACAGGGATAAGGACAGTGTCACAGAGAGAGTGCTGGTAGAGTTCCCCCTCTGGCAGAACATCTCCCAGGATGTTGTATGGGTCCTTTAAGCCTCTTGAGTCTGATGAGAGTCCAAGCTTTGCCCCTGGCTTGAGGACCCAAGGCACGCTCTCGGGGCACAAACCCTCTGACTAAAATTCCCTTTTGGCTCAGTGCTGCCCATTCACACTCCCCAATATTTAAACACACCCTCGCCCAGGACCTGTCCCCCAGGGTGAGCTTTCTGGGATGCAGTCTCTCTATCTCAGGGAGTGACGTAGCAGTTATAAAGCAAATAACACAGAGAGGCTCAGACATATTAGTGCTGTGTGATTTAATGCTATGAAGCACAAGAGAGATCATACAGAGCAATAAACACCACACACCTGTCCCTGCCTCTATAACTCAGCACTCCAGGAAATTCTTTGGCTTGAAGTCAGAGTCCCGTGGGTTATTCCGAGTCTTTCTGCTCCCATACATGTCTTGTGGGCTGGAGTATTGGACCTGCTTCCCTTCAGTCAGCTTCCTTCCTTTGCCCCTGGGAGGCCATCTGGGCTCAGGAAAGCAGGAGGCAGGCCCCCACATGCTGTGTTGCTTCTCTCTCCTTATGAACTAGAGACTAAATGGCCAAGGACCCCAGACAGATCAGCTCCTCCCTCTTGCAGCTGCTTCGGAACATGATTTTTCCAAGACCAGCCTTTCCCCCACAAGCGCCTTTCGGGGCGTTTGAGAAATTGTGAACTGAGAACAAGGTTCCCGACTGTCTGAAGGAAAAGCCTATGCATGGAATCAGCTCCCCCCCTGCTCACACCCCACTCCAGACATTTGGCAGGGTCATTACTGACCGGGAAAACGAAAGGAGGGAAACAGCCTGGATGCCAGGGAATCTCGAACTCACCTACCATGTCAGGTATTCAAGTCCACGCGCTGTGGAAACAACAGGTGACGGCTCCGCCAG
The DNA here is from genome assembly GCA_007922155.1 of Mesoclemmys tuberculata. Lineage (NCBI taxonomy): Eukaryota > Metazoa > Chordata > Testudines > Chelidae > Mesoclemmys > Mesoclemmys tuberculata. The sequence goes on from ML675638.1 coordinate 7,293,636, forward strand.
CAAGGGGCAGTGCAGGAATGGAAACACGAACAAGGGAGACTCCCTGGTGGCCAGTTTGGGAACAGACGAGCCCCCTTATATCGCTGATCAGTACAAGCACAAATGTGATGGGTCAAGCTCTTGGCGGCGAGTGCTGAAGGCTGAACAAAGAGACAGCACTTGGGTGGTTCCGATAAAGAGTCGGTGGGGAAGGTGGTTTCAAAGCCGTAGAGTCATTTCAAGCCAAGATGTTCAGGGCCGGCCATGTTGTTATTAGCTGATTAATGAGTCGTTAAAAGAGATCCTGTGGCTCTGCCCAGGGAAGCAAGGATAGGAGAAAGTTTATTAACAGCTACTTGATTTATGCCTCGCTTGATCCAACTGGCTGGAGCATGGTCAGGGTTTATTGATCGGTAGCAATGAGGGTGACACTCCCACCCATGCAGAGGATCAGCACAAGACCTGTGGGCTTACATGGGTCTGCGGCAGTGACTGCAGTTTCCGCTGCCCCTTTGCACAGGGTGAATTTCAGCCAGCAAACACCGACTTCTCGGTGGGGCGCTGCTGTTGGCTGCTGTTGGCCATTGCTCCACTGAAGGCGATGGTGTCTGGATGCAGAAATGGGAGCCGCTGAATGTAATGTGCTTGTCCTTTTTAGGTCTTTTGGGGAAAATTCTCACACGCCCTGATCTGAACTGGGGTAAAACGATCAAAAGTACCATCGAAAGTCTCATTTCTCAAAATTTCTGCTTCCCCAGCAGGTCTCCTGGCCTGTTACACAGGAGGAACATTAATTTATTAACGACGTGTTGTGCAGTGGCGTAAGTGGGCTGTAAATTCCCACCCGATGCCTGCATTGACCTCTGCTGATGCCATGGGAACTGGGGGTAGACTTCATGGGGACACTGTTACAAACATATGGGTCAAAAGTGGCAGGGGAGTGAGACCATCTCCTGCCACATGCCCCCCCACAAACAAATGCACAGTGCAGCATGGTCTGCATGAGGTGGGAAGTAAGCCTCACCCTGGTCAGGGTTGCAATAATCTACTGTTCTGTGGAAGTAAGCAAAGTGACTTGGTGTGGGAGGCTTTGGGGAGCAGCCGGGTGCGGCTGTGGGGTGTGGCTGCAGAGATCACTCTTCGTGCCGGGCAGCCCGGCTCCGGACTGCAGGGCAGGACAGGCTGCAGCTAACAGCAGGCTCTGGTGATGTGAGAGAAATGGCAATAAACAAAAGTAATTGGTGGATTCATAGATTTTAAGATCACAAAGAGTCATTACGGGAATGGCACCAATTATTCCAGTACGGAGAGCCCCGCAGCATTTGATTACAGCTTCGCTGGGCTAGAGTCCAATCCAAGCTGCCCTTGCGTTCTGGGCAAGAACAGCGCTGGGGTGACCGGCAGGAGAGGTGGTTGGGGCAGCAGCATTGCGGGTGGACGGGGCAGGGGAGAGGTGACCAACCAAACAGTTGCCGTTGGTTTCTGCAGTTGTTAAACTGTCCAGATGGGATTTTTCTAACACAGGCCTCTTTATCAGCAGCTCCCCACTCTGCATACAGGGAAAGGGAGCAGGGGAATGAGCTGTGTGAAAGCAATGCACAAAAATAAGGTGGGCAGGGTCATTCCCAGCGGAAATACTTGCAGGAAATAGGCCACTTGGAAAGGACCTATCCAGAGCCCTGTGGGAGCTTCTCTGTACACTTGCCACCTGAAAATAAAGTTCTTTGTGAAGGATGGCTCCAGGCAAATAAACCACAGTTCCGCTCGCACCAACATCAGGGTAAGTGTTATGTGCTGAATTGACTGTAACTGGAAATCATAACTCTTACGGACTACAGCGCTGAGCAGTGTTATTTTATATGCACCTTTAAAGCCTAAAGTCCCCCAGAGACACAGCAAAGTGGTTGGGCCATCACCAAACACAAAGGCTGGGCCACGGCTAAGGACATTGCTCTGACTTTTCAGCCGAGAGCCGGATTCTTCCTACTCTTTGATTATTGGCATTACAGTTTGATGGCTAATTTTCCCCCAGCGATGTTTTCTCGCTAGGAGAGGCTAACGGGGCAATTACTGGTGGCAGAGGGAATGATGAGAGGCTGTTGGTAGAAATGTGGTAGATAATAACTATCAGTCCTGTTTTGGAAAAAGAAGCCCTCCCACGGCTCTGAAAACAGCAGTGGATCCCACAGTGAAAAGAGACTTGTCAGCTGTAGCGTTAACGAGAGACATCAATGACTGTGGATGGAAGATGATCGATACGTGAGCGTTCAGTAAGCAAGAGCGAGGCCAGAGCTGGTGGTGCGTTTAATAGAAGGGTTCAACCATTTCAGTTTGAATTCTGAACAGATGCTGGTCTGTCGTTATGAACCCCCAGGAGAATGTGCTTTTGTGAGCATGGAAGTTTGGTGAATGGCTTTTCTTTGTGGGTGAAACTCTCAGGACGAGGCCTGGCGCCACCACGCTGGCACTCAAGTGGAAGAGGAGCATGGCCTAGACCTTGGACTGGCCCTTCCGCACAGGGGTGCAGTGGACCCTGACTGCATCTTGATGTGCTTTTGCAAACATGATTATTCATATGCAAACATGCATGTTTTCTACTCGCCAATTGTTAGTCTGTATTTTTTTTTGCGTATAAAGTTCCATTTGTCAGGTCACAGAGCAGAAATAATAGTATATGACTTTGGTGATCTATCACATGCCACAAAAAATGAACTGTGAATAGTTGGGGGGAAAAAAAAGTTCAATGATGCTTCATTTCTCCCATCCTTTGTCTGTCTCGTCTGTTTACACTCTCAGTTCCAGGGGGTAGCAACTCTCTCGCTGTGTGTTTGTACAGCGCCTTGCACCATCAGGCCATAATAGTAGCAGTTATTGTGATGTTGATTCCCGCTTCCAGTGATGACAGCCTTCATTGCCCACTTGCTAAGTTTTCAAACAAATACCTTCATGCGTTCTCCCAGGCTGCCCCTTGTGCTTGTGAAGAGCTTCCCATAAACATCCACAAACTCACCTCAGTGTCCTCCTGCCAAACCCTCCTTACCACTCTTCTCTGAGAAGAGGCCCACAAAGACTTTCCACTGGCTAGACGACTGGTGCGCTGAGACCACTGCCCACCACGCTCACCAGTATTGTTTCACGGTTTCTTTGTCGTCACCCATCTGTCTGTTTCCAGCTGCTGTCTTTTGTCTTATGCTTAGACTGTGAACTCTTTGGGGCAGGGACCCTCTTTTTGTTTTGTGTTTGCCAAGCACCTGGTGCAATGGGATCCTGGTCTGTGATTGGGGCTCCTAGGTGCTACGGCAACAGCAGCAATAACAACAATCATCGTCATCCTTTGGTGCATCTCTAGGTGCTTTCACATTTCAAAGTCATAAATTCAGAGATTCCAAGGCCGTAATGATCATGTAGTCTCACCTCATGCAGCACACTGGCCCAAGAACTGCCCCAAAATAATCCCAAAACAGATCTTTCAGAAGAACATCTGATCTAGATTGAAAAATTGACAGTGATGGAGAATCCACCAGGAGCCCTGGGAAATGGTTCCACTGGTTATGTGATGGGTGCGTACCCCACACAGCCCCTGAAGGAGTTAATGTGGGTCTGAGGGGTCAGTTAAGGTACTTGGCTGCACCTGGAGGGAGAGCCAGAGCGGGCTGAATTATAAAGCCAGGAAGTTTGCAGCAGAAAGAGGCTGCAGAGAGAGAGAGTCCACAGTCACTCTCTGGGAGCAGAGAGGAGAGGAGGAGAAAACCCAAGAGGGAGAATGTGTCCCAGGGTTCCAGCCCTAGAAAAAGGGTCAACCCCAGAAGAAAGTGGGGAAAGGAAGCCTGAGTGGGCTAGGTAGGAAGAAACCCAGTGAAACAGCAGCAAGAGGTAGGACTGGACAGACCTTGGCTGATTGTTATAGTGTCCCTGGGCTGGAATTCAGCATAGAGCTCAGGTCTAGGTTCCCCTAGCAGCCACGGGGAAGTGGCACAGGAGCGTTGGAGATGCCAGCTGGACAGGGACACTTTATTACCCCTATGGGAAGTACTATTGTGACTTGGCCACAGAGCTAAGCCATGAAAGTGAGGTGCTGTAGCTCCTGAGGCGCAGGAAGGGGACCACAGAGAGAGAGAGAGAGTGGGCAAGAAGACTGGCTAGGGAACTGCCAGAAAAGGGCATCTGGCTGGCACAGATGCAGTCAGAAGGCGGCGCCCTGGCAGTGAGTAGAGATCCCCATGGCAGGTTAATTGCTCTTGCTTTTAAAAATTTACTATTTAAAAATGGTTGCTATTGGCTCAATTTGTTTGCATAAGCTGGCCATTGGCGAATTCCAGTTAAAAAGTAGATTTGTCAAAGTCTAAAGCCTGCAGGGGAATAATTCATGACCAGGAAATTCACCCAAACCATTATTCGCACTGAAATATTCGACCAGCTCCAGCCAGTAATTAGAAAAGAGCTGCAGAGGAACAGCACAGTAATTAGCATGGGACGTTGAGGATTCTCCTCATTGCTGTGAATGCTCTCCATGATAATGTAACTGCTCTTATTTCTGAAATCAGAGATTATAAGGGTAATCGTCATCTGCTTCTGAATGATTGTCACTCATGTTTTGTGAATGGTTTGGTGGGAACTGTTGATGCACTTTATCCATAAGGTTCCATGACATAGCGGATTAGTTCGAGTATGTCGATGATTCTAATTTGCTTAGTCTTTTAAAAATTACAGCTATTACAAGGTTATCAGAACATCTAAAACTACTACTGCCGTTGAACAAAGTCCATACTTACAAGTGCTTTTCAGTAAGTGTTTGATTTCGATTTAGTTGCACGGTTTCTTTACACTGCAGTTAACTATGCTGACATCTGTAGTGTTATGCATTATTCCCAGAGGGGTGGTTGGTATATTTGTGTGGCCATGGATAATACTGTGTCTGTTTCTTCTTGATGTAAGTATAATTTGTATACAAGCAAGCTCACACACAAGCAACTTTATGCCTGCCAGTGCCCACAGATACAAAGTCACCTTGAGATCTGGTGTTTTCAGGAACCTTGTAAAGTTTTAGAAGCAGGTATTGTGTTTTTACAGACCACTGAGAAAAATGAAAGAGGTGGGCGATTGGTTGGCTTAGCTCTCATCAGATAGGGATGTGGGCAATAGGAGGCAGATTAGTGATTGGCTGATTTTCCTCTGATGTCATAACCCGACTGGGGAGGTGAGGCGACTGAAGAGTGGGAGGTGATTGGCTGATTTGCTTCTGATGTAGCCACCTCCCTGGGGAGGCGGGGCAACAGCAGAGAGGAAGTGCAGTTTGTCCCAATGGAATCACATGGGTTTTTAAAGGACACTTGGGCAAGCACCTCCACTTTAAATATGCTCCCATGACCCATTTGGTACAGAGCCTTGGTTCACTCTCCCCAGTGAAAGATAGTCCCTCCAGCATCGCAGTGCTGGGGAAATGAACATGGTACTGCCCCAAAAGGAAGAGCTCCCTCTGCCGAGTCACCAGCATCTCTTCCCTGCAGCACTTGAAGGTCTCCCATCAAAAGTACAGATATGGGCAGCGAGCTGGTCAAAGACCAGCGTGGCATGACTAGTGGCAAGGCTTTCTGCACACTGCAAAGTCCAGGTAGGCAGCAGGGAGAGGGGTATAATAATCTCTTACCGAGGATCGCCACCTCAGAGAGACCAAAAAACGGGCCACGCAGGGTGATCCTGAGCCCATAAAACCAGACCACTGGAAGTGTATCTTTGTTGTAGGATGGCTGCAAAAACAGTGGATTTTGGTCTCCCCAAATCTGCCGCCTTGCAGATTTTCCAGGACAGCTACCTCAAAAAAAAGGCACCATCCTGGGAGAACCTGGACAGGTAGCAACCCTATCCCTGCCATCAAAACCGGCTCTTGGTGGTAGGAAAGCTCCTTGGGGATTCCCTTGTGGAGGTCACCAGGCTGTCCCATCAGTGGAAGGCCTCGGCTTCGTCTCCCACATAGAAACCGTCCCGGGGTGCTGTCTCGGCCCAGGGCTTGCAGCAGAGCTAATCTCCAGGCATGCTAATGAGCGCCGCTGACCTGCAGGACGCTGCCTGATTGGCTGCACCACTGAACTGGTGGGAGGAGTCAGCAGACTGGCTCTTACGCCCAGCCGCAGCCGCAGTTCAGCAGCTGCTCAAAGCATTCGTTTATGGCTGCAAGCGCTCCCGGGCCTTGCTCCGTCCTTGACTCCAGCCTTGCACCTGCTTCACCTCACTCCAGTTAACCAGGTCCTGAGCCTTGGTTTCCATTCCTAAACTCTGACCTCAGCTCTGGCGCCTGCCTACCAGCCCTGGGCTTGGATTCCTGACTACCGACACCTCCTCCAACCACTCGGCATGACTGCCCACATCCCGTGCACCGACAGGGATGCCCCCAAACTTAGCAGGTCCCCAGGGATCTGCAGGAGGCCAGGCTCTGCCCCTCCACAGTGGCTGTGATCCCTGATGCCCTGGAACTCCGCACAAGCCCTATGGAAGCTTGGGAGCAGGAATGCTGCAGACAGCCAGAGAGTTGTGAACCCCGACTACAAGATGATGTGCATGGGGACTCCAGAGCAGGGCTTGGCTCCCCAGCCCCACGGCTGCTTGCCGCACAGTGCCTGCAAACCCTCCCGCTCCTTTGGCCCTGCTTAGACTGCAGCAGGCTGCCTCGAACGCAGCAAGGTGCTCCGTAGCTTGAGTGAAGTGCTGAGCAGAAATTAAATGATAAACACTGGAACGCTCTCAATCGCCGGCCCGTGCACTGCCTGGCACTTTCTGAGGAACAGAACTGTCATTCCCTAAGTACCGGCAAGCCGGGATAAGCTACGTATAAGCCGAGAGCACGACTTCACCAGCAGTTCTTCCACGGCTTCCCCTCTTCAAAGCAGTTGGCTGGAAAGCACATGAGAAAATTCTCCTTTCCTTCGGCCCTGTCATAGCCGGGAAGGAGTGAGCGGCGGGGACTGCTTCCACAAAGTGGGGGAACGGGACAGTAGAGGAGTGTGAAGCACCGAGGTGCTCCCCATCGGGTGGAAACCCCATGTCAATGCACAGGGCCGTTATGAGACCCGAGTGTCACTGACCCCTCGGGGGAAGAGGAGAGTGGGATGTATGGGAACCATAGGGGTAAAAGCAGAGCAAGGGGCAGGCGCTGAGGCATTCGGGGTTTCACAGGCGAGGAGAAGGCGCTCACACATGACATGGATGGTGAGGGAGGTCAGTTGTGGCGTGGGAAGAGGTGCTGGCCTGCTGAGATGCACCACCACGTGCCCCATAGGCTCCTCCTTCATGGTCTCTTCCAGTGCAGCCATCTGTGGGCTGGAAGCCTAAAGGGGCTGCTGTGGTTGCACGCCATGTGTGCTCTGTGTGAAAGAGCAGGCCCCTCCACAGCTCGGTCTGCAGGGCAGGCCTAAACCCTCTCCACACGTGCTGTCATGGTTCCCCTTTGCCTCACGTGGAGCTGGAGCAGGAGAACTGGCCCTCAGCCTCCCAGGGCTCTGGGGATGGGCTCGGTTCAGAAACGCAGTCTGGAGTCCGGCCGTTTGTCTGACCTGTGCTGGCCTCTGGGACCTGAAAAACTGGACTCGTGATCTTAGAATATCATAGGCTCATAGAAGATGAGCGTTGGAAGGGGCCTCAGGAGGGATCTAGTCCAACCCCCTGCTCAAAGAGGACTATCCTCAGCTAAAAATGGAGAAGAAGCCTGCCCTTGGGCACTGCCTGGAACGAAATCACCGTCCTCCAGCTCCTCCGCTGTGCATCCCTGCCCAGGCCAGGAAAAGAGCATCCGGGGGCTGGCGGGGGCAGCCTGGCCACCCAAAGGCCCCTAAGTCAGCAGTCAGAGCCCCACACCCAGGCGATTTTTTTAAACAAATGACACTAATGGGGGTTTCTTGGTCTTTCTTTGGATTTTCGCCTCCCCCTCATCGGGGTGTTGCCAACACTCCCAGATGCCCGGGCCCCTGCTGCCAGAGCTCCCACCCCACATCTGCCTATCCCCTGCCCTGTGATTACTTCTGTCCCCCAAGCCCCATCGCTGCTCTTCCTGCAGCTCCAGCAGCTCTCTAGCCCCCTCCCCCAGACAGGGGCTGGGGCAATCCTGTCCACCGAGCCCCCCTATTAGTTCTGCTCATCTCCCAGCCTGCACAGCCCCCTCGAGTCCCCCTCTCTTCTGCAAACTCCCTCTCCCCCTGGCTCCCAGCAGGGAGATGTGAGCAGAGAAGCTCTGGGGTCGCAGGATGAGAACAGGGGCTTCCATAGTGTTTTCTCTGCACAACAGCTTTGGTTTCTGCCCAGCAATCAGCCCCTGGCACTTGCCAGCAGCATTCCCCTGTTATCCCCAGCATGGCCCGCTAACAGCAGATGCTCTGGGACCTGAATGCAGCACGGGCCACTCAGGGGCCTCATCCAGAGGCTGGCACTTTATAGGCCCCATCTGAGAGCAAAGGCCCTGCACTTCCAACCCCAAAGAAGCAACAGAGCCCTGCCCCAGGGAGAAGAGCGCAGGATGCCTAGCCTGCCCTCTGCCTGGCATCAGACCTGCTGCCCATGACTGGCACCACTTCACTTAGTAGTAATACATTAAATCCCAATTGTTTCTTAATCCTCTTGAAATGGGATAACAAGTCATTTAATTAGTACATAGCAAAACACGCAATTCTGATGAGGAGGCTCCGGTTAACATACCAGCTACCAAATGTCAAGATGCCTTTTTAGCACTGAATAGAATTAATTTGCCAGCGTTCCCTTGTTAAATGTCAGTTCCTGGCGACTGGTATATGTTAAATAAACCCGGCATTGGGAAGTACTTGTGCAATCAAGTTACACGAGTGGCGGATAGATTTGGCTCCCCTATACAAAACTAAAACTTGCTTTTCTCAATTAATATTTCATTTTATAAGAGCTGTCTTATTAATTCTTAATTAAATGCTTATTTGAGACACTCTGCTGATTGTATAAACTAATGAAGAACAATATCATCTATTTATTCAGCCTCCAGTCATTTTCCTGGGTAAAAAGGCTGGGTGTGGATGGCTGCTTTCCAGTTTCGCTGTGCCTCAGTGCCACATCCAGAAAAATACCTCAAAGCATGGTCCACATATCATCATGCCAATAAAAATCGGTAGCCCACTTCAGCTGTGCTTGTGACCGTCTTGTGCTTGCCTTTCTCTACGGTTCTAGTCAATGAGTTTGCCAGCAAGTACGGTCCCAGAACCAATTTCAGATGAGCACTAGGGAAAGTCACAAAAAGTGAATTCTGAAGCCACGTTGGGGTGAAATTCATCCGTTGGCAGGGAGCCAGGACAAAAAACTGCAGGATGTATGTGGCGCCTAGGCCTTGTGGGACTTAGTGGTTGATAGGGCTCATGCGGGCTCTTTGCAAAGGGATGTTTTTCACCCTGAAAATGTTTTTCACCTGAAAGTTTGCATTGAGTTATCCACCCAATCAGAGGACCCAAACCAGTTGTGATATGAGTGCCCAGTCAAAAGGAACCAACACTACTGGAATTTCAAATACTCACAAGGAAGTGATGGGGAATAGCCTACAGCCACATACAATTTGCAGAATTAATTCTTCAAAGAACTCCACAGAGTCACAAATTTCAGGTCACACAGGACCTTGCATCCATTTTGACCCCTTACATAGCACTGGCCAGAGAATATCACCCAGCAATTCTTATTTAGATTCAAACAACATGTAGCTGAATGAGAGGAAAGCTTTTAGAATGACACTGATGTAAGGACACTGTGTGATGGAGTCCGTTGAGGTAGCTGTCCCAGTGTTTCACTATCTTCACTATTAAACATGGTCATCTTCTGTCCAGTTTCAGTTTTGCTGACTGCCACGCCCTGCCATTGGATCTCATTATGCCTTTGTCTGCTAGATTAAAGAACCTTCTGCTATTAGGAACCTTCTCCCTATGGAGGGACTTGTAGACCACAAGCAAGTTGTTTCTTAGCCTTCTTTTCATTAGGCCAAATAACCTGAGCTATTTGGCCTAATGAAAAGAAGGCCAAAAAAGCCGAGATAGCTATGATAGCAGAATGGTCTTTAATCTTTAGCTGTCCTTGTAGGGCAGGTTTCCAAGAACACAAATCATTCTTGTAGCTTTTATATGAACACTGGTTAATTTCCCAGCAACCTTGTTCAAATGTTTGCACCAACTCCAGACATGAGGTGAAATCTTGGCTCCGCTGAGATCAATGGTTCCAGTCACTTCAATGACAGCAGGATGTTGCCTGATAGTCCAGTAATGGTTCCACCCAAGAGTAACACCATCTCCCTATTTCTCCTACTCACTGTTCCCCTGATTTTATATCCAATAACTCTCTAAGGCATTGCATCTCACTGGCAACTCACGGCCACTTGGCTTCTATCACGACCCCTGACTCCTTTTCAGGATCACTGCTTTCCAGGATATGGTCCCTCATCCTGTAAGTGTGCTCTACATTCTTGGCTCCCAGATGAATGATTTTGCATTGTCTGCATTAATACACACATTGTTTGACTACGCCCAGCTTACTAAGTGGCCCGCATGACTCTGTAACTGCTCTGTGTCCTTGTGGTTATTTGACACAAAGGGTACATCTACACTACAAGCACAGCTGCAGTGCTATAGGGAAGCCGCTTTCTACATCGATGGAAAAGGTTCTTCCATCAATGTAGATGCTTCACCTCCTCCACCAGCGATACTTAAGTAAATGGAAGAATTTTCCCACCACACCCCGGAGTGACATCGCTAGATCGATCTAAATTTTAAGTGTAGACCAGAGCCAAGTTTCTGTGTCATCTGCAAACTTTATCAACAACTATTTAATATTATCCTTCTGGATGATCCATAAAGATACTGAAAAGTGTAGGGCCAAGAACCAATCCCTACAGGTCCACCCGCGCAAAACCACAGCAGAACAAAAGCCTTTGGATAATCTTTGAACAATGTAAGAATGCTGTAGTAATAACTCTAGAGAAATGGTAAGCTGCTTGAGGACAGATGAAGGGGAGAAATGATTTCCTGTGAATTATTTGCACTGCTCTTCTCAGCTGTGAAGCCAAAGACTTTCTGCCGTACACAAATTCAGGAGCACAAAACATGTTCACGTGCTGCACGAAGGAAGTTGTAATGAGACTTTGGCCTCTGAAATGAGGACATTTCCATGTTCACTCTGCAGCACGTCATGGTACGTGGGCTGGATTCCATGGGACTTTGGGTGACATCCTGACACTTGTGAAGTCAATGGCAAAATTCCCGTGGATTTCACTGGGGCCAGGATTCACCCTCTAGCACCAGCATATCACATGTGGGCTGCTCAGGCTCTGTCAGCGAGCAGACAATGTGCCTACAGAGGGACAGGCAGATGTCACGTTCGGAGCGTGCTTAGGGACGAATCAATATTCATCAGGCTGACTGGATTATTATTTTTCCACCTCTCCTCTAGTTCTGCAGTCCTGCCTCTGGAGAGTGTCTGTGATTCCTGCGTCATCTGAGTAATGAAGGCAGACAAGACAGTCAGTTAAAATGCACAAATTAGGTAAATCTCCTTCACTGAGAACTCAGGACACAGGTTTAACTCTGTGCTGTTCACCTTCTGTGCATGGAGTTACCTCTACACGGGGATGAGGAGTGGAGCTGGGCGGGCTGTAGCCAAGAATACAGGCGACTGCCGCAAAATGCACAGCACCTTCCTTCCAGAGGAATAACCCAACATGGGGAGGGAAGGGCTGAGGACACTGGAGGGCAGCTGAGTAAAGCTGACAAGTAGAGCTTGCTCCAGATGCCTTTGAACTCATTGATATGTCCCCAAGAAGTAAGAGGCTTAATCTGCAGCAAGGGAAATTTAGGTTAGATACTAGGAAAAACTTTCTAACTCTAAGGGTAGTTAAGTTCCAGAAGAGGCTTCCAAGGGAAGTTGTTGAATCCCTGTTGTTGGAGGTTTCTAAGAATAAGGTGGGCAAACACCTGTCAGGGATGGTCTAGGTTTATTTGGTCCTGCATCAGTATAGGGGGCTGGATTTGACGACCTTTCAAGGTCTCTTCCAGCCTGACCTGTCTACTTTTCTATGAGTCTATGCTCATTGTATTGATCAAGACTGGATGTTTTTCTAAAAGATCTGGTGTAGGTCATATTTCGGGGATGTTCCCTGAGGGCGTGTGATCTGGGAGCAGCAGCCTGAGTGTTAATGAAATCCCCACAGCACAGTCAAATCTAGGAGCAGAGTTAAAATTTTCTCTTCAAAATATTTATTTTTGGCAAAATGGAAATTTCCATGGGGACCAGCCAATTTGCATGACACATTTCAGGGTTTCATTAAAAAAAAGGGAAAAAATGAAACCCCCAAAGCTTCAGAATTTGGCAATTTGCTTTTCCAGGCTTGGGAGTTTTTCGATGGGAACCTGAAAACTTTTGGAGAAAAAATTTGATAAAAATGGTTTTCATCCACAATTTTCATGGGAACAAAAAGAATTTTCTGCCTGGTTTTCTCTAGATGCCATAATGACGATGGAGAGCTGCACTTTACAAACAGAAATCAAGCTTCCTAACTGATTGGAACTGTCTCTTACAGCCAAAGAGTGCCCTCTCACCCAGTAATCAACTCAGAATCAGGGGATCGTTTCTGATCATGCCAGCTGTGAGAGCACGAGTAACTTTATTCCAAGGGAAATGCCCTTCTGAGCCTTTCAAAGAGAGAATGTTCATTCCTACTTCGTGAGTGCGAGATGTGAGTGGACACAATTATGTGCCAGCTGGACCTTCGTCTTGCTGTCTTTTCTGCTGTACAAAAATAGAATTAAAATGGCGTTGCGTGTTAGTTTATATTGCAAATTCAGATGAGTGGCCCAGATCCTCAACTGCAGCCAAACAGTGGACAGAGCGGATCGGGAAGTGAGGGTGCATTGGTGGGTTTAAATACCTCTCTGCTTCCCCAAACCTGCTCATTCAGAGGCCTGTCGCTCTGCTTAAATTAAAGCAGCCTGAAGGCCACTTCCCTTTCGCCCCACTCAACCAGCACGGAAGGGAGAAAGGGCTTGGCCAGAGGAAAGGGGGAATAGCTACGATGCCCCTCTATCATGCCCATCTTCGGCTACAGTTTCAGCTCCTTGTGGCAATTGGTAGAAACTGATTCCTTGTGCCACTATGTTCCCTTACAGGTTTGCCCATCCTCAGTGGGAATCCACCAAGGTTGAAATGGAACAGTTCCTCGTGATCTTTGCAATGAGGCAAAGATGCCCAAATCCTGCCCTCAGTGATGCCCCACCGGGAAGAGTTAACACCACCCAAAAAAGACGAGTCCGACTGAATTAGGGCTGGTTCTCCTGGGAGGCGCAGGGTGAGGGTATTTCTCTAGTTTGCATATTTTAACTGAATGCAAGGCCTGCCTGCTTCACATAGATAGTGGGGGGATGGAGACACAGGCATGCAGTCCACAGCCAGGGTTGTGACATTGGTGAAAAACTAATCATCCATCCGGCTCGAATAATAGTGATTTGTTCCACCCAGGGGGTGGTGCGTGTTAATTTCTGCACAAGGCATGCGATCCTGCCCTTGGCACTTGCCCACAGAAGCTCGTGATCTGGGCCCTGAGTGCATGAGGGAAGTGGTTGGGGTGTCCACCGCATGCACCCTAGGAAAAGGTTAACATGGGCCTGAGAGGTCAATGAACCTGCCTGCTCACCCCTGGAGGCGGGTCAGGCCTTGCTAGAAATGAAGCCCCACTGGGGAAAAGCTGGAGGAGAAGACCCAGATGAGAGAAAGTGGGAGTTCCCATCTCTGGGAGGGCTGAGAAGAGGGCAGACAGGCTACTCCAGGGGTTAGCCAGAAGCCTGACTGGAGGCAGAAATCTTGAGGTGCTGGAGTCTGCCTGAACCCCCAGTGAGGGAAGACTGTGTCCCCCTGGGCTGTGGGGCTGATTGAGGCGGAGAAGCCCATGGTTAGCCAGGAGGCTAGTGTAGAGCAGCAGAGGAAAGTGGGCATAAGAGACCTGGAAATGACATGTCTTCAGCTGCCAGGTCACAGCCAGAGGCAGCCCTCAAAATTCCTGCTCTTGCAGGGCTGGGCTTCCACATTCACAGCTGATTGGTGTCTGCTGCCTCTCCAGGAGATGTTTGCATTGTCACGTCACGTTTCGCTACCAGAGAAACACGACCCCGTGAAAACAGGCAGGGCAAAACCTCTCTGTTCAGCACCTTGCCCGGGAAAAATCAAGTTCACGGAGGGCGTTAATTTCCTCTTATTAATTTCGATACTAAATTTCTCATAATTACGACTTCTAGTGTCATAATGGCTATAATCCTGCTAACAAGATGAGCAGCTCCGCTGGTACTTAATGTGTCTGGAGCTGTGAATTATCTTGCTGGAAAAACAGGTCACGTGTGACTGCAGTAGAAGGGGGCAGCCCAGGATTTGATGCCCACACACAGATCTCTGGGAAAGAGTTGGTGCACGCCTTGTTTGGCTGAGGAGAGCGTGTGGGGGGGATATTAATGGGGTAATGGGGAGCCGTGTATGTGTAAAGGGGATCAGACATTTTCCAAGACACAAAGTGGAAATGAATTTTCAGTCTGGTTGGCTTACACTGTAGAATCTCACAAATATCAGGTCAGAAGGTACCTCAAAGCCATCTAGTCCAGCCCCCTGCTCTAAAACAAGACCACATAAATCTAGACCATCTCTGACAGGTGTGTATCCAACCTGTTGTTAAAAACCTTCAGTGAAGGGGACTCCACAACTTCCCTTGGAAGCCTATTTCAGAGTTTAGTTACCCTTAGAGTTAGAAAGCTTTTCCTAATATCTAACCTAAATCTCCCTTGCTGCAGATTAAACCCATTACTTCTTGCCCTACCTTCAATGGGCATGGTGAACAAATTATCACTGTCCCCTTTATAACAGCTTTTTGTATTTGAAGACTCCCCCATCACTCCTATTTTCTCAAGATAAACATGTTCATTTACTTTTCCTCATTAGTCAGGTTTTCTAAACTTTTCATAATTTCTGTTGCTCTTTTTGCAAGCTCTCCAATTTATCCAGTTTTCCTAAAATGTGGTGCCCAGAACTGAACACATTACTCCAGCTGAGGCCTCACCAGTACCAAGCAAAGTGGGAAAATTACATCCCCTGTCCAATATATGACACTCCAGTTAATACAACCCAGAATGGTATGAGGCTTTTTTGCACTGCCTCCCACTGTTGACTCGTTCAATTTGTGATCCACTCTATTCCCCAACTCTTTTTCTACAGTACAACCATCTAGCCAGTTCTTCCCCATTTTGTAGTGATGCATTTAATTTTTCCTTTCTCAGTGTAGTGCTTTGCACTCATCTTTACTGAATTTCATCTTGTTGATTTCAGACCAATTCTCTACTTTGTCAAAGTCAGTTTGAATTTTAATCCTGTTCCCCAAAGTGCTTGCAACCCCTCCCAGCTCGGCATTCTCCCCAAATGTTCTATGTTTACTCTCCACTCTCTTAGCCAAATCATTGATTAAACTATTGAATTATACCAGACCCAGGATTGACCCCCATGGGACCCCACTAAATACACTCTTCCAGTTTGACAGCTAACCATTACGACTCAAGTACGGTCTTTCAATCAGTTGTGCACCCACCTTATAAGTAATTTCACTATGACCCCATTTCCCTAGTTTGTTTATGAAAATGTCATGTGGGACTGTGCCAAAAGCCTTCTAAAATCAAGATATATCGTGTCAACTGCTCCCCGCCATTCACTAGGCCAGTAACGGTGTCAAAGAAGGAAATTAAGTTGGCGTGGCATGATTTGTTGTTGACAAATCCATACTGGCTATTCCTTTATTATCCTCTGGATGTTTACAAATGGTTTATTTAATAATTTGTTCCAGTATCTTTCAGGTATAAAAATTAGGCTGACTGGTCTATCATTTCCAAGGTCCTCTTTGTTCCTCGTTTTAAAGATAGCTACTGTGTTTGCCCTTCTCCAACCCTCTGAGACCTCACTCACCCTCCAGGAGTTCTCAGAGAGAATTTCTAACAGTTCCAAAATTGCTTTTGTTAGTTCTTTGAACACTCTAGGATGAATGTCATCAAGCCCTGCCCACTTGAATACATCTAACTTATCGAAATATTTTTTAATTTGTTCTTTCCCTGTTTTGGCTTGTATTTCCTTCCCCTGGCTGTTAATATTAATTGGGTCGAGTATCTGATCACCACTAACCTCTGTAGTGAAGACTGAAGCAAAACAGGCTTTAAACACCTCAGCCTTACTGATGTTATCAGTTACTAGCTCTCCTTCACCTCTAAATAGCGGACCTACACATGCCTTAGTCTTTTCTCTTGCTCCTAATGTATTTTAAAAACCACTTCTTATTGACTTTCATGTCCCTTGTTAGGTGTAACTCATTTTTGCATCAGTCTTTCTGATTTTGTCCCTATATTATTATGCTGTTCTTTTGTACTCCTTCTTAGCAGTTCATCCATGTTTCCACTTTTATAGGATTCCTTTTTCTTTTTCCAGGTTGTTAAAGAGCTCCTGATGGAGCTGTATTGGCCTCTTACTGTTCTGCCTATCTTTTCTTTCTGTTGGGTTGGTTTGCAGTTGTGCCTTTAATATTGTCTCCTTGAGAAACTGCCCTGAACTCCCATTTTCTTCCCATGGGACTTTACATGCCAGTTCTCTGAGTTTGCTTATTTGTAGACTGAGGAAAAACAAGCAATGAAGAAAAAACATATATAAAGGAGTTTGGGGAGGGAGGAAATGATTTACTTTACAAACTGTTCCCCCAAGCTCTCTCAGAGAGAGACAGCTCCTTGGAAACAAAGAGAAAGCGAGGCATAACCTTCGCATAGCTGCATACCCCAGATGATGTGCAGCAGAAGAATGGTTTGGTAGAGAGGAAGGGGAACCCAAGTTCCTGCTCCACCACAAACTTCCTGTATGGCCCTGGGCAAGTCACTTAGTCCCTGTGTCTCAGTTTCCATCAGTAAAATGGGGAGAATAGCCCTGCCACGTCTCTTTATCTAGAATATATAATGCTCAGACTTACGGCTGAATTGTTAGAGCACGTGGGGTGCTGCCTAAGCCACAGAGTGCATAGCACTGTCAATAAATATATAGATGCTACTGCAAAGGGGGTCATGTGAATCCCTAAGACAGCGAGACAGAGCTGGTGTAATGGGTGTGTGCACTGTGGGGTGTATGCATGGGCTGTGTCTGGTGGGAAATATGGGTGTGCATATGTGCGTACACCTTCTCAAAAGACTGGGGTGGATGGAGTCAGTGGGAATCTCGGTGTCAGGGGGCACCTGGGCATGGGGGGTGCATGGTTGTACAGACTGGCTGGGGGTGGCGGGTGCATGGCAGTGGGGAGCAGAAGATGCTGCTTGTTCTTTTAGGCAGGCGCAGAGCTTTGGGGCTTCAAAGCAGCCTTTAAACACGCTGGCCTCTGGTTATAGGCCATTCATCTTCTCTTCTTTAGTCCCTTCGCAGGGGTGAGCAACCGCTTCTTCTCCTTCAGCAGCCTCCGTCCCTGAGGTGCAGCACGCGGCAGGGCAGAACAGTGGCATTGAGAAGCAGATTCCCTCTTCTCACCCTATCATCCAGCTCAGTTGAATTTTTCCTGGATCCCAGAACTTTCAATGCCATGGGAGCCCAGGCTGCAGTTTCCCGGCACACGACTCTGCCCTCAAATACTGGCATAAAGGTGGCACAAGCCCTGATTAAGACCCAGCGCACCACTGGGTGGCTCTCGGCTTATCTAAAACATTCTTAATCGCTCCCATTCTACAGAGGGGAAACTGAGGCACGGTGAAGGTAAAGGACTTGCCCGAGGTCACAAAGCAAGTCGGGAAACAGAGCCAGGGGATGAGCCCAGATTGTTCCCCACCCAACTACACGCGTGCATATGCCTGTGGCCTGAACGCCGCAACGTGGAGGCAGCGCGCTGGAGAAGGAACAGCAATAAACAAAAATGCTTTCTTCTCCCTGCCAGACCCCGCACAGGCGTCTCCCTCTTCATTGCAAAGCTTTTACTTAGAAACATATTTCACTGATTGATAAGTCCGAGATGGGACTTTTTTGGAAGGCACCGAGAAGGGTCCAGAGATATTTCCAGCCCCCCAGCCAGGTGCTTTGCTAATCCTGGCGTTGCTAGAAGCCAGACGGGGATGGGCTGGTTACAGGTTTGCTGTGCCTATATTGCTTTTGATGCGGTTGTAGGGCTGAGTCCTTACCACTCCCTGCCTGGTTTGTCCCTGCCGGTTTGGTGATGCTCAGTAAGATTCTCCGGCAAATCTAGCTGGGGCCAGCAAGCCCTCGCATCGGTTACTGGCTGACTGACCAAGTTTCTGCATTGACAGGAAGGCACTGGCTGGATGGAGCAGGAACAAAGAGGAGAGGATTGAAAATCAGACCAGGAACTCATCTGTGCAGTGACGGTGGCGCTCTGCTTCCCATCCGGCTCCAGTCTTCGCTGCTTTGACCTTGTGCAGCCACTTATACCCGTGCAAAGTGGGGCGGAATGCTGCTGAATCAGAATGGGTTTACAGGAGCCTTGCACCCGTGTGAACGTCTCCACGAGGTGCAGGGTAGGGGAGGATCAGTCCCACGATATTTTTCTTGCAGGACTTGATACATCTTCCCCAGCACATATGCACACCGAACCCGCACGTGTGACCAGACCCACAATGGAAATGTCCTGCACACACACGGAAACATAGACGTGCATATCTTCAAGCGGCTGAAACAGGACAGGTCCTCCTCCCTGGGGCTGGGAGATCTGGGAGCAGGGGTAACAGCTGAGCCAGTCTACCCCACTGTCACCCCGCCACGGTGTCTCCCTGTCGCACAGGGCTGCCTCGGCTCCCAGTGCTGTGACCTGGCCCTAGGGATCACAGCGCTGCTCGGCTTTGGCCCGGTCCCTTTGATGAGCGGGCCTGTGACACCATGCGCCAGGAACCAAGTTGCAATGCCCGTAGAGGGGAGCCGAGCCAAGCCATCTTCACAGACAGGAGCCACTTCAACCAGGACAGGAGTGTAGTGAGTCAAAGCAGGACAGTCCCAGGGAAGCTAGGACTTTGGGGAGCTCTAGACATGCCAAATACAGCTACCCACAGCCACTAGACCTCACAGCTGGGATTAGCAAGCTGCGAAACCCTGGAACGGACTGCTGGTAGGCTGCCCTCTGTCGCTCCATCATCTCCAACCTGGGGCTGCTCTGGACAACATACAAGTGCCTGTACCAGAGGAAGGGCTGCGATCACTGAGCTGCATTCAATAAACTCCACTGTGCTCTTTTATTTAGTAGGCAAATTGAAAAGCTCCTCAGTGGCTGTAATATAAATTGTAGTTTAGACCATGAACTCCCAAGGGCAGGGCACTTCTCTTGCCTGGCTGGGCCATTCACTAGTCATGGTTATTATTAATTGCCTGTTTATAGAGGACTGAACAGCACTCCGCTGGCTTGGCTGACCAGCAACGGCAGGCAGTCTCTGAGTCTCCGAAGCCCGAAGCAAAGGGACCGGGTGAGAGGGACGGACAGGGGTTACAAATGGATGCGTCTGCCCCTAATTTACGGCTGCGGAGCATGCCGTGCCAGGCTAGTCCCCAGATCAGCCTGATGTCTGCACTACATGACCCACATTCATTCGCCAGAGGAGGGAGGATCAGCCTCCACTCCAGCTGCCAGGGAGCGCGAGTCCAGACCGGTTTACAGAGGCTTCGGGTCACCAGGGCAGACAGATGGACTAGCAGAGGTGCAGCAAAATGTGCAGGAGGCAAACAGTGATTGACGGGGCTTTCCAGGGTGAATCCCAGTGCAAGCCAGGTCCAGTGCATGGCAATCCCTGGGCACCCAAGAGTGAAATGCAAAGACATGAAGGCTAGAAGGTCGGACCTCTCCCACCACACAGACCGTTGAGTTCCAGCCGGGGATTCCTGAATCAAGCCTCAAATTTTTGGGTGGGACATAGTGTATCTTTTACAAAGGACGAGGAACCTACACTCCTGGGCAATCCATTCCAATCATTCTGTCGCCTCACTGCTACCAGTGAAATGATTCTACCTTCACCTTTGAGCCAGGGGACCTCATTCTTCCTTTGCCTGAAAGCTTGAAGAGGCCTTGCCCCCAGACATCTCCTTCTGGGCGGACTTAGACTGTCCACATCTCTCAATGTTCTCTTTGATACGCTGAACGGATTCAGCTCCTTTAGTTTCTCACTGCGTCTGTTTCCCAGACCATAAATCCTTCTAGCGGCTCTTCTCTGCACTGAGAAGCTGTAGGGACCCAGCAGCTGGGTTCCCAAATACTTACAGGGAGGTTTCAGTTATTTCTGTATTTTCTTCCAGATCTTTGCACACATGAAACACAGCATCAAGCACACACATCACAGCTAGCAGCTGTGGGCGAGGGAGGCAGGCGTTTCAGGAAATGCTTGTTTTAAATAATTAAATAACTAGGCTGGATAATAATTTCCCACTTTTCCCACTAATTCCCCATAATGGAGCTTGTGGAATTAGTAATGAATATTCATGGGCCAGCATAGATAATGTTACTTTAAGCAAGGAGGAAATAATTATGTGGCGTGAACCTCTCTCTCTTTCTCTTGGAGTGATTCCCCCCCCCAGAGCACAGGGACAAACGAGTAACTAACATGCTCCAGGCTGGCATTTTCCCATGGGAGTGTAGTCTACCTTACGAGAGACGTGACAGGAGGGGATGAGTGTTTGCCGAGTGGAGAAGGACCCTCATTTGCAGTCTGTGATAGGAGTGTGTTCCAGACAATAGGCTGGGTCCTGGTCTCAGTTACACTGGTGTACATCTGGAGTAACACCATTGCCGGGAGGGGAGCTCCTCCCTGTTTACACCAACGTAACTGGGATCAGGATCTGACCCAATGCAGAGCAAAAATCACAGAACGTGAGAAATCAAAGCAAGTCTCTGGCCTGCCTGTTCCTGGTTTATTCCTTTGCACAAACCACCTTAAACCAGCTAGGATCAAAACTCTGAGACTTCCAAGCCAGGTAAGGCAGGGCCACCTAACAGAATTGCTGTGGCTGCTAGCATTCATGACACCCCACTGCAATGATCTGGAAGCAGATCACCCCTGGCGTTCATTAAGGAGCCCATCAAATTGCTTGCAAAAAGGTGCTGGGTTTCTTTTTTTCCCCCTCTTCAGCCCCCAGAGCAGTTCTGCTAGCTACTGCCCAAAGCACTGCTCACAGTCAGAGGGACTCCACAGCACAGCTCAGATGCCCCCAGCAGCAGGGAAGCGCTGTAGAGTCCCTGAGCATCAACAACTCCCTGCATTGACGGGCGCCGAAAACTGCAGCCAGAAGAGGACGTATGGAAGGTCTTTGTAGGGAATTCGCTATCTAGCTAATTGGAGCTGCTGCTCTCTTGACAGGAGACTGATCTATATGCATAATGGGTGCTCAGATGCGGCAGGCAGGGGTGTTGTATAACAACGCAGCCAGATAACATTGAGGCTGGCCCTTAGCCCCACCTGCCCTTGAAACGGGACAGGCCCAGACTTCTAGGCTGCCTTCACTGGAGCTGGTCATCGGTGGCTAAAGTCAATCCAAATAGATTGGGGGCAATTGCACAGGGCTGGCGGCGGCTGCCTGTAGGCCAAGACTTTGCTTTTAGGCACTGCCCTGTCTCATCTAGCTACGGTAGTTACATCGCTCCTGTTACCATGGTCTCTAAACCTCTCACCCTCTTTAAGGTGTTAATCTCGCTGCGACTCAGTCTCCGTCTGTTTAATGGGGATAAAAGCACTTCCCTCCTCCACAGTTGTGAGGATGAAGTGCGGGTCATGCAGGCAGTACGGAGCAGAACAGGAAATTTAACTCGTCAGCCAAATCCCAGGGTCGTGCCCTAGCCGGCGGCCAGCCTTCCTCTCCGAGCTGTCCCATCCCACACAGCACTGCATTTCACATGCCCATTGAGTCACAACCCTTCCTCCTCATTCCTGCAGGGCATTATGTACAGCTGGTCTAGACCAACCCACATCACTAGCCCGCTCCCTCCCTTCGCTGCTTCAGTTCCTTTCATTCATGGGCAGAAGGGTTGGAATCCAGGTTCTGCCCATTGTCTGCCGCTCTGTGCACCAGCCTGCTCCCCAAGGACCGGGTGGCCAGCGTAGAGGTAAAGGAGCCTTTATCCTCTGCATGGATGTTTAGCACAAGTCACTGCCAAATCCTCCAAGTGCTTTGATAGGGAGGCTATTCTAGCACTTCCCTCCCGCTCATCAGCAACAAAGAAACCCAGCCACACCTTTGAATATCACTAATTAATTTCATTGTTATTAGTCACTTCTATTATGGTGGCACCTAAGGACCAAAATTAAGAACATAAGAATGGCCATACTGGGTCAGACCAATGGTCCATCTAGCCCAGTATCCTGGCTCCGACAGTGGCCAGTGCCAGGAGCTTCAGAGGAAATGAACAGAACATGGCAATTTTGAGTGGTCTTTCCCCATTGTCTGGCAGTCAGATTTAGAGACAGCTGGAGCATGGGGTTGCACCTTTGACCATCTTGGCTGATAGCCATTGATGGACCTGTCTTCCATGAATTTATCTCATTCTTTTTGAAGCCACTTATACATCTGGCCTTCACAAAATCCCCTGGGAATGAGGTTGGCTGTGTGTTGAGTGAAGATGTACTTCCTCATGTTTGTTTTAAACCTGCTGCCTATTAATTTCATCAGGTGACCCCTGGTATTTGTGTTATGTGTGGGGGAAAATAACACTTCCCTATTCACTTTCTCCACACCGCTCATGAGTTTATAGACCTATACCACATCCCGTTAATTGTCTCTTTTCTAAGATGAATAGTCCATGTCTTTTTCCTCTCTCCTCATAAGGAAGCTGTTCCATACCCCAACCATATTCTTTGTGCCTTTTTCATCTCTAATATATCTTTTTTTGAGATGGGACGATCAGAACTGCATGCAATATTCAAGGTGTGGGCTTACCATGGATTTATGTAGTGGCACTATGATATTTTCTGTCTTATCTATCCCTTTCCTCATGGTTCCAGCATTCTGTTCGCTTTGTTGACTGCCACTGCACATTGAGAAGATCTTTTCAGAGAACCATCCACAATGACTCAAAGATCTCTTTCTTGAGCGGTGACAACTAATTGAGACCCCATCATTTTATATGCATAGTTGGGGTTATGTTTTCCAATGTGCATTACTTTGCACTTATTCACAATGAATTTCATTTGCCATTTTGTTGCCCAGTTTATTGTGAACCCTTTGTAACTCTTCCCAGTCAGTTTTGGACTTCCTGTCTTGAGTAATTTTGTGCACACATAGTTCCTGTCCTGAAGAATTTACAATTGCAGTAGACCAGACAGACACAGGGTGGGGCAAGGGATATAACACGCCAGCGGATGGAACACGTATCATGGGAGCAAACATCATGTAAGTGCCACAATCATTTGATTATTATTTGGGAGGGCGGGTTAGTTCAGAGGGGATTGGTTAAATGGAAATAAAAGGGAAGGGAAATGCAGGGGGGGACAGGGCAGTGGAGGAGAGAAGAGGGCGTGTGTGGAGCGAGCCGGAGGTGAACAGATCCCATAGAGAGGGATGACTGGAGCAATCAGCTGATCTGCATAGGGTAGAGAAAACCCAGTCAAACTATAGACAGTGCTCTGAATATCCAAAGGTCCCTGCCTTCACTGCTTCCTGAAGTTTTTCCTCCAGGAGGGGGCCACCACCTAAGTCCTAGTGCCCCAAATGAATAGGCGGGAGGGTCTCCCTTGTGCAGTTGCTGTAAAGATGATCTGCTCTGCATGCAAAAGTCATTGTCATGAACCTCAGACAAAGGCCTTAAAGCTGAAGGTCAGCATTGTCCGCTGCCCCGGACTCCAGTCCTGTATTTCCACGGGTGCCCCTGTGGCCCGGCTCCCCTCAGGACCATACAGCTGGGCTGGGAATTGCACTGGGCCATTGGGATCAAACGATGGTGAAGCCACGTGCCCTGTGTGAGCAGCCAGAGCTCAGCGAGTGAAATGCTAAGCAAACAGCTAGGCTGTGGCCACTTAGCTTGAAGATTCCCATTACTCCGCTGAACGAATACATTAAGCCAATGTCCATATGTTCAAGGCAGAAAAATTAAATATTGAATTGTTCACTAGCGTGTACAGTGCGAGCAAAGCTCGTAAACTGTGTCCAAGGGAAACGGGCACAGGTGAGGCCTGCTTTACTCCTGCCTGTACCTTCCCACAAAGGATCAGATCGGGGAGCTGCGGCCCAGCTGAGCAAGGTACTTAAGCACGTGATGAAGCAGGGCACTGGAGTAGCCCCCTATGCCTGTGAGCTGCCCCATTGAACTCCGTGTACTGACAGCCGAGTACGTAACGACCTTGCTGAATTGGGCCTTTAAGGAGGAAGTGCGTCAATGCCTAGAGCCAGGGCCGGAGTTAAATTTCCCATTCAGCAAGTCACTTCGACCCGGGTATTTACACTGCACCGCTCATTGTTGCAAGGCCTAGGGGATTTAGCAGACAAGTGCCATTTTCAAAGGTGATGTTAGGATTTTGGGGCTAGATCCACTGTGGCCTGGCCCTTTAGGCACTGAAATTCCCACCAGCGGGCATGCACACAGCAGTCTGACTCCTGGCACCCAGAGTCCAGCTCATGCCCAAGCCCTGGTGATCTCTTCAAGCTCAGCGGCCCCGCGTTTATCTCCCTTTGGGGCTCACGCCAGGAGGTGGGCTCTAAGGTGACCCTGGAGCGTGGCTCCTGGATCAGACCCCGCCCAGAACCCAGCTCTTCAAAAAGGAGCTGTTCCACTTCTATTCAAGGGTTAGAGCACACGTGCAGGACATGGGAAACCTGGCTGTACATCTGTGACGAAGTAGCGATGCTCCTAATGTTTCCTCTGAGTGCTGTGTGTGTGCCTCAGTTTCCCCCATATGTTACTTGTGTATTTCAGTGATGGGACCTGGGGGTGTGATCATTGCAGAGACCACTAGAGGGCGGATGGGCCTTCCCCAGTCACACGTACACTGGACTGGCTATAAATGCAAACCTCTGTTGGCCCAACCCCCATTAAAGTCACCTTTCCGGCCCTCAGTGACATCCATTGGAGCAGGGTCGAGCCCTGTCCTAGAGCTGCTAATAACTCCCAGTGGGTTATACAGTAATGCTCAGGGCCTTATTCCAAACTGGGCTGAGTTTCTCCAACTTCTTTTGGCTTCAGTGCAAGCTGTGGCGGGTCAGCTCCTCTCAGGATTGGAGCTTTGGGTGCCCCAAAATCTTCGGGGCCGCTACAAAAGGGCTGGGGCTGTTTTGGAGGAACCATCTGGAAGGCAGAGCCGGGCGATTGCAATGTCCCAGTTTATTGGTACAAATGACGGTAATTCCCTGCAGACGGTCACAATAATTTGTCCCCATTAGTCCAGAATCAAAACCTGGGGAAGGACGTTCGATGGAGTGAAATGAAATGTGGGCTCCAGAGAGAGGAGATGATTGGTCATTTACCATCCAAAGGAAATGGGCAGCTGCTGAATGAAGGGGAGGGGTTGGTGGGACCTGCTCCCCTGCTCCAAGTGTCGGGAAAGGAGCTGTGTGACTGTGTCAGTCCCAGGTGGGAATGTGTCACGGGGATTCAAATAGCTTGTCACTGCCCCCTGAAGATACCCTCACATACCAGGGCTATCACCTTTTCAGGCCGTGCCCAGAGGCATGCTTTATTAACCACGCACTTGAACTGCAGTTCACCAAATCATTGCCCTATAAATTACAGTCCAAATGATGAAGGAGCTGGCTGTGTGGCAGCAAGGCCTGAGGCGCAGGCGAGTATCTGAAATACTGGGGAAGGCGCATGACGGGCCATGGAGCAGACGGCATGGCCTCTCCCCCAGCCCTTTTCTGTGTCCTGCTAGCCATTCGCGGGGGGGACAGTGGCATGGAGCAGAGAAAGGAGTCAGCAGCCAGGGTTGGGAAGGGGAAGAAACAAAAACAAGCCTCTGTGCCATCCTCTCACCAGCTGCCCACCCCTCCTATTTCTCATTCTGTACGTCCCATCACCCGGGACAGCTCAGAGACGAGGTGACTGGAGGAACATTTATAGGCCTCAGGTGTCTACAGCTGGCTAGCTATTTAGGGCCCCCGTTTTCTGACTCCAGCCCATTCCAGTCTCATTCTGCCAACTGGATTTTTACAAATATTTCCAGTTTGGTACGCAAAGTGGTAAATGAGGGGTTGAGCAATTCAACCTGCTGATTAGCACCAGCTGGAAAATGGGATTGCCATCCTGCGGGAAATTCTCATGTCGCGACCTGTGTTTTCATCCCAAACAGGGATGGAAAGTCACAATTACAAACATTTCCCTGGAACAAACAATTCAGAAGAGTTTCCATTTGGAAACGCCGAAAAGAAAAAAAAAGGTTGACATTTGTCTGAAAGGAAACGTGAGTTTGAAATGTAACAGTCTGTGCATTGGAAACTGTCGTGTTGGAAAATCGCAGCGTTCTGTCCGAAAGGATATTTTCCCTCAGAAAATTTCCATGTGGAAGAAACCACGTTTTCTGACGGCAAATTTTTCACTGGAAAATTTACAACCAGCTCCGTTGCTGATAGGGAGCATCAAAGGTGCTGCTCCTATGCTTTGGAAAGCATCATCAACCATTGCCAACGCCCTTTCTCCCTGGGTGCTATTACTACATCATCTTCCTCACTTTCTTACCACATCATATGCAAGCTCTCTCTCTCAGCAGCAGGGTCCCTTCATCTTGCCCCAGCCACTTCTGCTCTCATTTTCCCAGCTACCCCTACATTCTCACCAGTCCTCTGCCCTAAGACTTTCTTCCTTTCCAGCTTCCTTTGACCAACTAGGGCTGAGCAAACACTCTCCAGTGGGCTGTTTTCACGTGGAAAATGCTGATTCAATGGTATAGAAAAAAGTTTCATGGGAATGTGTCAATGTCACCAATAATCTTGACAACAAACTATCAAAATGCTTCATTGAAATTAGGTTGAAATGTTCTGTTTTGCTTCATTTTGATGTTATCATTTTGACTGTTTTATGTTATTATATTGTAGTATAAAAAGCACTTTCTTTTGGCAGGAAATTTGGACTTTTCTTTCCAGTGTGGGAGGAAAGGAAATTTCAAAAAGTGTTCCAGTTTCCCCCAGAATGGAAATGCCAAGTTTGCACCAGTTCTGCCTGGATCACGTGCCCTCCCCAGCGCCTATCCCCCAATCCTCTTCACTCAAACCATGCTTCAGAGAGCCTCTGCACCCCCTTCTCATCCGCAGTCCCTGCACCCTCTCTGCTGCCTCTATCTGGCCAATTTGGCCACTCTGATAAGTAGACGGAGAGCGAGAGCTGGCCATGAGCTGGTTCATTCATCTATTTGCAAAGCCCTGGGCAGATTTACAGGCACGCTAACATTGTTTATGGTTATTGCTGCCATTATGTGTGATCCTTTTTTCTGGCTTGAAGCTAACCCCATGCCCTGGCCTTCAGCCTCAGGCTGCCTGAATGTGCCTCTCCTGCGGGAGGAGGTTCGGGGGGCAGTATTAATCAGGGCCTTTCCGTACGCCCATGGCACCCATCATAGAATCATAGACTATTAGAGTTGGAAGGGACCTCAGCAGGTATCTAGTCCAACCCCCTGCTCGAAGCAGGACTAACCTCAACTAAATCATCCCAGCCAGGGCTTTGTCAAGCTGCAGCTTAAAAACCTCTAAGGATGGAGATGCCACCAGCTCCCTAGGTAACCCATTCCACTGCTTCACCACCCTCCTAGGGAAAAGCTTTCTCCTAATGTCCAACCTAGACCTCCCCCACTGCAACTTGAGACTGTTGCTCCTTGTTCTGTCGTCTGCCACCACTGAGAACAGCCTAGCTCCATCCTCCCTGGAGCCCCCTTTCAGGTAGTTAAAGGCTGCTATTAAATCCCCCCTCACTCTTCTCTTCTGCAGACTAAACAAGCCTAGTTCCCTCAGCCTCTCCTCATAAGTCTTGTGCTCCAGCCCCCTCAGCATTTTTGTTGCCCTCCGCTGGACACTCACTCTTCCAAGGACGTTATCCTCACAGCCGCCCAGGACTATTATCTCCATTTTACTAAGATTCAGGGAAACTCAGTGACTTATCCAAGGTCACACAAGCTCACACGCTCTTGTACACTAGCACAGGGAACTGAACCCAGCTTTCCTGAGGCCTCAGTAAACACAGCAACCACGGGGCCACCCTTGCTTTCGTTGGACCCGCGCTGCAGCTTCCATTTTGTGTTCTAGTCCTACTGATGGGGGGGGGGACCGTGAGCGCAGCCGATGCAGTGACGTCTGCCTGAGTCTGCAGACAGTCTGAAACAACGGCTCTGTGCAGTGTGAGCTACACTGCTCGTCCTCCCCCCAGCCCCCCGGAGTGTTAACACGGAAACCCCCTCCCCAGATGACACATCTCACCGTTGCTAACTATTTCACTGCCGATCATTTCGGCAGAAACATCCAGCACGGGTACTTGTCCCACAATCCCAAACCGCCTCTGCAGGGGCCAAACTCCCTCTCAGCTTCCCCCGTTCTCAGTGTAAACGCAACACCACCAGGATCTCCAGTGTGGGCTCCTGGCTGGCTAGCCATGGAGTGCCCGGAGCCTGGGGAAGAAGGTCTGATAAGCTGCTGCCCAGGGCCCAAAAACTCGAGTCACTTGCTCTGGAGCCAAGACAATATTCTCTGCCATGGTGCAGGTGGTCCAGAAGGAGCAGGGCCCAGGCCCAGGAATGGGATCCACCAGCCGTGGGAGTGGAGCTCATCCATAGTCAGCGGAAGGGAAGGGCAGGGATGGGGGAAGAGGATTATGCAAGCAGCAAAATAAATTTTTCGCCTCTTTCGCTCTTCATCCTTCTCCAGCCGAAGGAAATGGAGTGGGGCAGAGCAGGGGACAGAGATGGGTCAGGTGCTCCCGCCTTTACCCTGGGGCTGAAGAGCAACACTGCAGGGGGACGGCGGTGACCCCTCGGACCCATGTCCTGCCCAGTGTCTGGTGGGCTGCTTTTCTTGTGGGAGCAGGGGAAGGATTCTGCTGAACCCTGGAGAGGGGCACAGGGATGGAGTCAGGGCCTGGGCCCTGCGGGGGGCACACAGGGAGGAGAGTCAGTCAGGGCCTGGGCCCTGGTGGGGGGCTACAGGCATGGCGTGCCAGTCAGAGGCTGGGCTCTGGGCCCAGGGACGGCGTGCCAGTCTCAGCGCAGTCCCTAACGCAGGGAGCCTTGGGACCAGTCTGCACTCTGGCCACCCTGCCCTTTCCTGGCGTGTCTCAGCACTGGCGTGGCATTGACCCGTGTCGGTCTGGGGCATTGATCTAGAGTCACGAGTGTCCACAAGTCCCTGGTGCAGCTAAACTGCCCGGACCCTCCCGAATATTGTCGCTGTGCGCAGCGTGCCAAGGCGGCCTCTGCCAGGCAGGGATGTGGCAGTTGCTCATACGCGTTCCCCCCCACTGCCAGCGACGTGATAAAGCCAGGCCGGGAGAAAGATCTGATCACAGCATTTTATAATCAAGAAAAATAGTGAGCGGGGCTCGAGCAGCTTCAGCACCGGGGGAGGCGGTGTCTGGTGACTAGATAATGAACGCTCCACTCTCCATTTGTGTGGCTGTTTAGGAAACAATTGAGCTCTGGCTGCTGGGGAAGCAGCAGAGACATGGCGTTCAATGTACGATAAAGTGGTTGCTGTTGGATTTCTCATCAGACATTAGCTTGCGGCAGCAGCCAACTGGAAACAAGAAACCCTGGTGCATTTGCCCCACTTGCAAACTCCAGGAAACAGCTCAGGTGCCCATCTCTGAACTGAAGCCTTTGCAACTGGACAGCAGAGCAAGCCCGCAGTGCACAGACTGCGGCGGTTGGCTTTGCTCAGTTAATTAGCAATTAGCACAGAGAAGCACAAAAGCCATCATTTTGCTGTCAGGGCTAAAACCACTGCGACAGTTTGGAATAGAACCCGCTTTGATTCTGTCTAGCCCCTGCTCACCTTGCCCATGTCAGGTGACTGTCAGGAGGAGCTGCTTGGAAAACGGAGGCTTTTTCAAGTGGAAAATGTCCAGTTTTCATTGGAAAAGCCCAAACCTAAAATGTTTTGGCCCCAAACAGAAAGCTTTTCACCCTCTGAGTGCCAAACCCTGAAAAATGGTCAGGATTTGCTCCAAATATTCCATTTTGGGGATTTTTGGTATGCCAGAAAAATACCCAGCTTTTCCAAGGAATGCAGACAACTTCTGCAAAAATGTTAATTCAGTCCCGCCCCCCCGATTATCCATGAAAAAGGTTCAACAGAAAATTTTAGACCTGTCCTAGTCATGATATATGGATTTATGGTCAATCTTAAGCAGGAAACTCATATTGAATGAAACAAATACAGACACAACGGGGCTTGTTTACCAGTGACCACACCCTGTCCCTCTATACAGCGCCCAGAGATGCCTAGTGACTGCTGTAAAGAGATCACCCCAATCTCTGTCCTACCCCACAGTCTTGGGGCTGCTGGCACAAGACCCTTCTCTGCTCCTTCTTCCTGGCATTTGGAAGAGCCTCATTATAACTCTCTTCCTCAACATCTCTTCTCCATGTGTCTAGATGCTACAGGGATTAGTGTAACAGCAATTGCATTATACATCATTTCAGCTCACAGCTGGCAACATGTCTTTTGTCTAAGCTCTTTTATGTGTCTCTCCCTTTTCTATTCTTTATTATTTTACTCTGCATTGTACGACGCTGGAACTTTGCAAAGTGCTTTGGGATGTAGTTTTGAAGGGAAGACAAAATAATGAGCCCTTGTGTTGAATGGAGCAGTCGCACTTTATTATATTTTTGAGTATCAGTGACTATCCCTATTCATCGCGTTCATTACGGGTATAATAGCATGCATTATGAAAATTAGCCCCTGCTTTGCTGGGGGAGTTCATCACAGATCAATCCTGATTTTCTTTGAGTGGCTTCATTATTTCTAAGGGTTCCCCCAGTAGTTTGGACGGGCAGGGACTGGAGTCCAGGTCTCCCATGTCTCAAGTGAGTGCCCCAACTGCTAACCGGTGGGGCATCCTCACCACTACCTCCACTGCAGCCTTTTGTGTGCAAGGACTAACCTGGCTGAAGTGTCTAACTCCACGGCAAGGCTGTGACCCTGGAATGCAGGACAGCGCCTCTCTCCACCCCAAAATTAGGGCCTAAGAGGGCTTAAGCCACATCCCTCTGGTCGTATCCTATTTAGCTGATTCAGTTGGGGTTGGTCCTGCTTCGAGCAAGGGGTTGCACTAGATGACCTCCTAAGGTCCCTTCCAACCCTCATTGTCTATGATTCTACTGGCCTGTTGGCTTTGTGAACCCTTTTTCCAGGTGCTTAGCTCTCCCCATCCATTGTGCAGGGAACCTGGGCGCCCGGCTCAGGTCAGTGGCTTCCACTAGATGGCAAGGCACCTAAACATTAGGTGCTGCAATGTTCAGTCTAAGGCCCCTTTGTGAATCTAGCCCTCAGGAGCCTAGCGTCCATAGACTGTCAATGGATCTAGGTCTCTCAATCACTTAGGTGCTTTTGAAGACTTTACCCTTGCTACTTCTGTTTGTTCCCTTATGCTGTGGGTTTCTCTCAGGGCACAAGAGGTTACAACTCAGAGCATGGGGGTGAAACACAGGCTGGAGAAGGTTCCACAATGCAAGATCTCCAGCTCGGTGGCGGGTGATCTTAAAAGAAGAGATGGCCACCTATACTTTTACAGCTAGCTTGGCCTCGGTCCTGGAAAGCAGACTGGGGAACAATGCTGCACCCGCTGGCGAATGGGTTGTTCCAGCTGCTGGATGGAACTGTGGGTCGCAGACTCGTATAAAATCAGTGAGAGGGGCAGAGGCAGACCAGAGTCCATTGCGCAGACCACCAGAGAGCGTTTGTAACTGGAGCCCCGGGAAAGATGAGTTACTTTGATTTAGACAAACTCTGGTAGCAAAATTCAAGCTCTGCCAGTCCTAATGCCTTGTAAAGCCCCAGCTCTGTAGCAGCAGAGAGCTCCTGTCTCTCTCCTCTGCTCTGCTTGTGAATGCACACACAATCCGACCCTACCCTACCCCATTGAGGGCTGAGTTGACACGTCTCCCCAGAATGGGCTCACTTAGGGGATGGAGCCCAGATGCCCATGTAAATCTGTCCCATGACCAACTTCTAGAGGCCATTATTCCTTGAGGGAACAGATGAGGGGAAGAAGCATGGAATGCTTGCAGAGAGATGAAAAGTGCCAAAGCAGGCCAAGCCCCATTTTTCAGATAGACCATATTCACTGCAGCTAGAGTGAGAGGGCAGGACACCTGGGGACCTGTTTCACAGATGCCTGGCTCCAACCCCGAGCGAGGCTGTTCTCCTGGAGCGTCTACCACCCGGGGAGGTAGGATGGACTGCATTTCCAGGGAAAGCTTTTCTTGGTGGCATTTCTGTAAAGTTTTGATCAGATTCGTGTGAGCCTTAGAGCCGCCAGTCTGTCTGAGCTGGACCCGGAGAGGGCAGCCAGGGGCCTGCTGAGGGCTCAAATAGGGAACAACTTCCTGTTTCCTTCCTTCTTTTGGTTCCTTTAGGTATTTGGTCCATTTTTTCAGTCCCCTGTAGCAGAGTCTTGGCTACCCTGACTCTCTTATTTAGCCTATCATGATTATTTATTACTGGTTTTTTTAATTAATTGTGGGAGGGACAAAAGAGATCAGCTGACCTGTACATATTATTAAATATTCACCCAGGCATCTGAGGTTGTGCCGTTTTACAGGGTCAGTTGACCCAGGTCATTTAGTCCCAGATTCACCATTACACACACCCATGTGTGCACACTAGGCAAACTGGCCATTGGCTGATTATTGATGGTTGGTCTGTCAGCACAGCTACACAGGGCCTGGCTAAACGTTCATGGCTTATGTCCATGCCGAGTGCAAGTTCTCTATTCTTAGTGATTTGCCATATAATTTGTCTAATGCTAAGAGGCTTTTGCTCCCAGAATCCTTTAGCACTCAGATTGCCAAGCCTTACGGGTCTCACGTTAACCACTGTCATTTATAGTCATTTAGTACTGGCCCAACAAGCGTTTCATTATCGAGAGCCCCGGCTGCTTCGTAACTAAACTTGAAGGGGGGCGTGGCAGCGCCCTCTCATCTCACGTGGTGTGTGGGAAGCACTCCGGATACGCTCGCGCACAAGGGGGCAGGAGGGAGCCCTGGGATCCTGGCAGACGGCTTGGAGGGTGGAGGGGTTGGTGAGGGAATTTGTTAACAGAAAGTTTCTCCCTTCCTTACTGCCGAAGCGTCCGGGGTCACCATCTTTATGTGATTCCTTCATAACCCTTCTCTCTTCAACCCAAGATCTCCAGCAGGGACAAAGTGCTGCTTCTCATACACCACGGTAAGCAACCCACATCCTCCATCTGTAAACGACTGCTCTGCCTCCACACTTGTCACCAGGACCAGTTTCCTAGATTTTTCAGCGATTCCGAGGTCAGAAGGCACCATCTAGCCTGACCTCCTGTAGAACAAATTCCCCCCCCCCCAGATAACCCTGTATTATAACACCTGGGGCAGGCTAAAGCATTTCAGTCCTCGGAAGATTAAACCGATGTGTGCCACAGGCAGGAGCGGCTGAGGGCCCACCAGTGCAGAGAATGAACTAGGTGAGACATGCCCGGATGGTTCCAGCAGGTGATCCATGCCCCATGCTATAGAGTAGGGTGAAACACCCCCAAGGTCCCTGCCAATCTGCCCTGGCAGAAGATTCCTTCCTGCCCCCATACTGGCGATCAGTATGATCCTGAGCTGGCGAGCATGACCTACCAGCCGGGTGTCTAAGAAAAAGGAGCCACTGCACCGCCTCCAAGCAGCTGTCCAGTGCCCCATCTCCAGTGGCAGCCAATCCCTGATGCTTGAGAGAAGGCAAAAGAAGCCAATGTACATCTGGCCATTGTGCATCTGAATGAAAAATTCCTTCCTGATGCCTGCAGGCGACCGGCTGAAGCCTGGAAGAAAGATTCCCTTAGAGGCAGTGTCTTCATGCACAGCACAAGCAAGCATGTGTTTTAAAGAGCCTCCCTGGCCTGGCATACCTTCCTGCCGCTCTCACTTCTTCCCCCAGCCTCTCTGCCAGCATTTCCCACGCCTCCTACCTTCTCCCGCCCGCGCAACACGCTGTCTGCGTTCAAGGCTCAGCTAAAACACTGTTGTTCTGCCTTGAGTCTCTTTGGGCAGAAGGGTTACCACCTTTGAAACGCCAAAAAAAAGGCACCCCTGCCCCCGCAAGGCAAGCTGCCTGCAACTCCAGGCCCCAGCTACAAGGCAACTCCACAACCCCCCCTTCAACAGCCGCCGCTTATAGTGACGCAGACCTTCTCTCACACGTACGCATGGCGCATTTGCGTGTTGGTGGGCAGACAGCTGCTGGATTTCCAGCTGTTGTGCTCTGTTAGCGCTTCAACTGCGGAAGCGGGAACACTGCAGCGTCTTTAGCCGGACACAAAAACTTGGACCTTTAGATATCCCGGGGCATTGTGGTTATAATGGAAATCTTTAGACCCACGTTAAAAAAAAAAAAAGCCCTGGCAGCTAAAATTATTTTTCTGGCAACTGGTAAATCCATGAAAAAAAAAAATGGCCAGGCTGGTCAAATACTGGCCAGGTGGTAACCCTACCCCAGGTGGGTGAGTCGGATTGTTGAGTGTTTGTAGGGCAGATACGGAGACCAGCTGGGTGAAGTGAAGTCTCCCCACGGCTCTGAGCCATCCCCTGGCATTGGACTGCTGAAGACACAAGCAGATCCCAGGCAGAGGAGAACCAGTCTGGATAAAATGTGCTGGGGAATTTGGCAGCAGCCCCAAGCCCCGGGGGGGGGGCACTAGCTAATTGCCTCGCAGCCCCTCAGTGCAACCTCAAACATCCCTCAGTGCCAGGGGATTCCCGAATCGTGCCCTCCATGCTGCCTTGACCCCTCCCATGCACAGATCCAGGGGCCCACGAAACCCTGCACGTTCTGGTCATTCCCCAGCATTGGGACCCATAAGCAAGGAGGCACGCAGGCAGGCCAGCCGGGAAAGGCAGAGACTCGAGCAGGCGATGCCTTTCCAGAGAGGCTCTCAGCTCTTTGGGTCCCTTCCTCCACCAGCAGTGCAGGAAGGGGACGTGACACAGAGCAGGCACACCCGGCCCCAGGGACTGAAAGAGTGGTGGGCCTTCCCTCATCCCCAGGGTCTCCCGGTCTACTGGAGGGGGTCAGACGCGCCTCGCGCATCTCAGCCTTCGCGACTCCCTCGCCAAGGCAATGGGGCTTGGGTGAGGCCAGGAGGAAAAGGAGCAGGCGAGAAGAAGATTGAGGCAAAAACAGGAGGCTGAAGAGCGATAAGCCCCCAGGGGTGAATTCCTCTCATGTCACGCTACAGAGGAGACCCAGGGTGACACCGTTGATGTCTATGGGAATTCTGCCACTACCTTCCATGGGCTGGAATTTTACCCACCCAGGTAAGCACAGGTGAGTGGGGAAGGCTTCTCAGCGCTCTGGCTCCCTGGATTTCTTCCATCAACTTTTTTCTCCTTTAAAAAATA
The DNA here is from genome assembly GCA_007922155.1 of Mesoclemmys tuberculata. Classification (NCBI taxonomy): domain Eukaryota; kingdom Metazoa; phylum Chordata; order Testudines; family Chelidae; genus Mesoclemmys; species Mesoclemmys tuberculata. The sequence goes on from ML675638.1 coordinate 7,329,155, forward strand.
GCCTTTTCCTACAACTGAAGCTCTGCTCATTTTCCATTTTGTTTTTAAATGGAAAAATAAAACCCCTTAGGGGTTTGATGTTTTGCTTTGGTAAAGAGGTAAGCATGGGGGGAAAAACCCTCCAACAGAGACACACACACAAACATTTTTTCAAAGCAGCCAGCCAGCCAGCCAAACAACACACCCAAACAAACAAACAAACACAGAAAAAGAACAAGAAAAACAAAAACCCTGACCATTTTGGGTAAATAATGTGGAAATTTACAAAATTGGTTCTTTAAAAAACTTCAAAATGTAGACCATTTCCTCCATGGGGCAGGCGGGGACTGACTCTAAAGCAGCATTTTCCAAAGCCACCACATAACGTAGGCAACCAAGTCCTATTTTCAGAAGCGATTTAGGCATTTGAATGCCTGCAGATCAGATTTCCAAAGGTGCTGAGGAGCCCCCAGATGCAGCTAGTGGGATTTTCAGAAGCTTCTGGGTGCCAATCTGCATCGTTAGGTGCCAGATCTCTTAAGATCTGGCCTCAAGTCATTTCTGAACATGGGACTTAGACACTGGAGTCACTCCGCTGCTTTTGAAAATGTTATCCCCAGTCAATCCCAGTCTCCTCCCAGTGCAACGGCTGTGAGTGGGGGGAAATTTGGGGGCATTGGCGCTTTCAAAGCCTGATTAGAATTAGTCCGGATGGCTCCCTGCAGGATCAAGAGGCCTGTTTCCCTCCTCTACACACTGCTCTGCCACCATATTTCCACCACCGAACCAAGCTGTACAGTTGGACACGGCACCATCTCGAGACTAGCCTTCCAGAAGATCATGGTGGTGGGGACAGTCCAGTACATGCTTCCCATTTGACTCACGGGGCAAATACAGACATGGGCTAAACCTATTGCCTTCACCGGCGTTACAGCTGGACCAGTGTGCCTAACAGTGGTGTTGATTCACCACAAGCGATGCATGTCTGATGGGAGATGCTTGTTGCCGGCGATAGTTGATTTGTTTATCTCCCTTTTCGCTGACTCTCCATATGTTCATTGCAGCATTTATCCTGTCACTGACGGGGCACCCGACCACCATCTTCCTGCCATCTAACAATTAGCCAGGCACCCTGATGAGAAGTGGGGCCAGACATGAACTCATCTATGACTGTGGGAGAACAGAAAAGTAACCAAGGTAACCTGCGTTGGCTCAGCAAAATGATGAGTAACTAACTCCCATTGACTTGGCTTGGAACTACGGTGTTGAGAGCCTCTCGCAGGATTTGGCTCAGCTGGCCTCTGCTTTTCATTTGCCAGTGAACAAATGTGAGTCCAAACCAGCCTTTGAGATCTGGATTCCAGACCCAGACCCCCGTGTCTCGCGTCTGCAGTAGTCTGAAATTAGAGCGGGTGAATACAGTAAGAAATCTATTCCCTGGGAATTTGCTTAGATGTAAAATGAATTAGTCATACCAGAGTTTCACTAGCATGAATGTTCATGGTATAGCAAGAGTTATACCTCATGCGGGTTGGGCCACGTCTCCCATGGCCTTTCAGTAGAGACAGTTAAATGAGCGAAGCAGGGATCTGAATGCACTCTTTGCGTCTACGTAGATGAGAAAAGGACCCACTAGAAGCATCAACTACGTGAGATCTTCTTCAGCTTGAGACGTAGCAGTCTGCTTTGTTTTAGCATTGAAAGATCCAAGTTCTTGGACAAGCTCCCTGTGTGTATGAAAGAGGATTACATAATAACGGTACCTGTTGTTTGCCTCATAAGATTTTCCAGCCCCTGCCTTCTTCCCAGAGTTGAGTGGGAAGGGGCTGGGGATTTAAGGTAATCTCCAAATCTGGCCAGCTCGTCAATGCTCACGGCTCTGGGAGGAAGCTTCAAGCTTTGGCACTGCTTTCACACCGAGTTTCACGGTTTGCATATTTCCCAGCATGCACTGGTGTCAAACTTTTGATTTGAGGTATCAAATTGGGGAGAAGAGTGGCAGGTGCGAAATTTGCTTATGGTGCATTTCCTAAACGGCCATTGAAATGATGTATGGCTGGAACAAACAATAAAAATCTGATTAAAACTCAGCCCTTCATAAATTAAACAGCTCCTGTCTGTGGCTGGGGAGTCTGCCATTAGGCACAGAGCGAGAACGACAGAACTCGGTGTCGCGTATCCACAGAGTGACAAGCTGGGCCATTTATCCCTCCTCCACACCGCCTCAGGGAACAAAAGGTACAAGGAGAAAATCAGAAAGTTCTTGAGCCCCACTGCTGCAGTGATAACCTGTCCAGATGAGCTACTTTTCTGATAGGGGAATCGTACCAAGATCTGCACAGTGTCTATGCCAGGATGGCTCTGCCAGTGAGGGGTGGGATTCGCCGAAATAGGCATACTGGAACAACCCCTAGGGTGGAAGTCATAATAGCAAAACTTCGTAACTAGTGATTGTTTGGTGGTAGTGCCGCAGAGCACCGGTCTGAGGCTAGACCAGGACCCTACTGTGCCAGGTGCTGTACAAACATTGAACCAAAAGATAATCCCTGCCCCCAAAGGTTTGTTGTCTAAGACCAGAGACAGACAAATGAGGAGCACAAGGAAACGTCTCCTTTCTATACGGGAGTTGTTATACCAGTATAAAGACCTTTATACCGAGAGAACTCTGCCCACGCTTGGGGGGGTTCTGTCTTAAACTACACCAGTCTTGTTAAAGCACCCAACTTTTGTGCCTACACAAAGCCTAATATTCTGCCCATGCGCTATGGCCCCGTGCAGGAATTATTCAATTGCAGCCCTTTATGATGCTGCTCTCCCCTCCCCCTGGCCACCTCTCCGGGAGGCACAAATGGGAGAGCGAGATATTTTCAAAGCCGCTCCTTCAGAACGCCAGTGACAGCAGGCTCTCCATGCCATGGCAGGCGCCTTTGATGTGTTCTTCTTGTTGCTATTCACGAGTCATTGGCGTTAAGCAAAGGGTCCCCTGAGTTGCAGCGTTACCCCTTCTCATTGTAGTTCCTGCCTACGGCTTGATCCCAGGTTCAGCCGGTACCTACATGTTTTCTAAAACATTCCTTCTTTCATTCTCCATCCTCTCTTCCAGGCCTGTAATGGCGAGCTCTCATCTGTTATCCCGCATCTCCAGTAAGCTGCCGCTCTCCCCAGCTTCCGGGATGCCCCGGTATTTGTTTAGAATTATTCTCTGTGCTCTGTACGGAGGATGTGCGCGTGTAATTGGGTATTAAAAGATTTAGGTGTTGCTGCTGTTGACAAGTGCCGCTGATGTGATCAGCTGAAAGGAAGAGTACGGCACTCGCTTTGGGAACTGCCCAAAACCTAAGTCCCTTGGTCTCGAGTAAACACTGGGATACAGTTTCCTACAGGATGCGCCATTCCTCAACATTCATGCGAGTCTAATCTGTGTGCATGGTGTATTTCAGAGAAGGAGATTCCTCCGTCCCTCACTGATCTATCTATTTGAGCATTTGTATTACAATTTTCATCATGGCTTCTGGGCACCTTCCACATCAGATAGCCTGGTCTCTGTCTCTTCTCTGTTTTCTGGCTATAAACAGCTCTGCTTGCTCTTCGGACTCTGTCAGGGTGTGGTGGGTAGAATAGAGAGGCTGAGGGGGAATCCATCACTTCCTTCTGTAAATTGTTCCAGTGGCTAAATAACCTCACTCAAAAATATCTAGTCTGAATAAGGTTAACTTCAGCATCCAGCCAGCAGATCTCATCCTGCCTTTTTCTGCTAGATTAAAGGTTTCTATACTATAAGAAATCTCTTCCTTAGGTAGATGCTTGTAGACCAAGTCAGAGGTTAAATCGGCCAGTCATCCCCCCTCTAAAGTGGGATTGTGACATCAGAGGTAGTGGTGCAAGGTAACAGACTTCTAGGCAATTGGATACTGTGCAGATGAGTGCAGAAAGCATCATTAACATCAGCCCATGGGAGAACTAATGTGATTCCAGCACCCAACCTTGTATTTAGCCCACTGCTTTCTCTCCCTTCCATACTTGCACTCTGTGCCCTCACCAGGCCAGTATTTCACCCATCATTTTACAGTGAGTGGTATTTTTCGGCAGGGCAGGGAAGGAAACAGTTGTTATTTCACGGGAGTCATGAAAACGAAAAACTGGCAAATTGCATCCAGAAAAAATGTTGCTACAGCTATTCCACCCAGCTCTTTTAAGGAGCGAATGCTTGCAAAGCATTTGGAAATCCAAGGCTGACTGATGACTGTTAGTTATGACCGAAGTCTTAGCAATATTATAGCACCCTAATCAGTAAGACAGGCCAGCAGGAAAGTCCTTGGTCTCTCTTATTCACGGATTCAGAGATTATAAAGCCAGAAGGAACCACTGTAATCATACAGTCTGACCTCCTGCATCGCAGGCCAGAGATCTCTGCATGGAATCCATAGTGGTGGTTGAGCTGGAACGTAGCTTTTAGGAAGAGACACTCCAAGTGATGGAGAACCCACCACGGCCTTAGGTGGGTGGTGCCAAGAGTTCATGAAATCAACACCGTTTGAAAATCGCTACTTATTTCCAGTCCGAATTGTGCTCAATTCAGCTCCCTGCCGCTGGATCCTGTTCTGCCTTTGCTTTCTAAATTAAAGAGCTCTCTACTATCAGAAACCTCCTCCCCAGCTAGGTACTTACAGGCCATCACACAGCACCATAGTGTAACAATTCTTATAACTCGCCACACGCACATAAAGAGATGGCATATACAATAGATCCCAGCAGCGACTAGACACATGCTGACATGGGAAGGTGGGGTTTCGACCCATTCAGGGCCGTGGGGAGGGAGAGGGGGAGAAGTACCAGTTGCTTCTAGCTAATGGAGCACCAGAGCAGTGATGATTTGAGACTCCCAGGAAGCAGGACATCTCTCCCTTGTGGCCACCTCACTGCTTCCTCCTTACTCCACCCTGTTCTTCTCTCTCTACCTCCAAACACATGCACATCAGTTCCAGGCATGACTCTATTGCCCTCTGGCATGCAACTGAACTTCCAACCCCTCCCTCCTCCCACACCACCAAGCGGACATGGCAGAGCTCTTTGGGCTGGGAACCCTAAAACTTAGGCCTGAGGCTGGGCCGGGAATTGATTCAATGGCTTTGGAGAGGGTCTCCGATTTCCTTTCCTGGGTGTTACTCTGTGTTACTGTGACCTTCAGAGCAATTCCAGATGCCAGAGGCTTCTTGGTCTGTAACAGCGAAACTCAGCTGGCCAGACCAGCTCAATACACCTTGCACACTGGTGTCATATTCATTTCAAAAGTGTCATGTAACGTATCGTTAGAAAACAAATCACCTGCTGGTTATTAATATCACTGGACAATATTTATAATGACATTACATATGAAATTATGGATGCTTCCAGCTGTTATTGGAGTCTGTAAACAGACCAAGATGTCAAAACAGGGTTTTTTTCCGGACCCAAAGGAGAATGGCCAGCACCTCTTGTGCTCAATTGCAAATCGATTCAGGAGCGGCCAAGAACCATGGGCTCTTCATTTGCTTTGGGAATCGCAGGGAGACCATTTGCATTGCAAAATCAGAGGAAACTACAAAAATGAGCATGGCTTTGGCTCCTTGCGGGACACAGAAAGCTGAGCAGGACCTCCAAACTTTGAAAACAGAGATACCTTTGGAGGACCTAAGGAGCTGCTGAAAGTCTTCGGGGAACCCATCAGCTAGAAGCCAAAGGGGAGCAGCACTCTGAGTTCATGAAGTGGATCCTCTTGGCCTGGGAGGGAGAGAAGCTGGGAACTGATGATAGGCGAAAAAGCTGCTTAGGCAAAGATTGCAACTCATTGAAATGAAGTTTCAGTCACTAGAAAGCGTGTTTGGTTTTACTTGCAGCCAGACTTGTCTCTTCTGCTCTTACCCTATTATCACTTACATCTCGGTCCTTTGTTAATAAACTTGTTCTTGTTTCATCACAAAACCAGCTCAGTGGGGCATGCGTTAAACTGAAGGGTACCATCCCAGTCAGCCTACCAGGCTGGTGTGTGCGCGGTCCCTTTGGAGGCAGCGAATGTAATAACTTCTGTGCGGGCCCAGCGAGCGGGACTGGGCACTGCATGGGAGGAGGGCTTGGGAAACGCTGGGCTAGAAGGGCTGTTGGGATCATGACGCCAGGAGGAAGCAGGCTGGTGGCAGCGAGGGTGTGGCCATCTTGCTGTGAGCAGGTTGCTAATGTCAGGGCTCTCGGCCAAAGCTGCAGAGCACAGAAGCACCCAGGGTCACAGACAGGCGGTGACAGAAGCCCTTACCTGCCCAGGTGAACCCCCACAGCATCACAGTCACACCGACTAATTTTCAGGAGGGCCTATACAAAATGTAGAAAGGAAACTTTACTCCGTAAATCTCACCGTGAGGATATTCACACTTGTTCACCCCACACTTGCCCTGAGAGGGTTCAGGCAGCTTGCGATGCTCCCTGAACTTCTACTACTAAGTCCCCCAAACTTTGGACTCCTCTGGACTGCACCCCTGACGGGATCAAGGAAACTGTGGGGTTACCTTGCTCACCGCTCCTTATCTCGGTGTGCTCCAGCTCTTAGAAGGAAGGAAACACCATCGGCACGTCTCGGCAGGGGCACTGCCCTACAGAATATGCATTGAAATTAAGGGAGGGATGCCTTCCTAACAAAGAACTCTTAAGAGAGTCACTGAACAAGGGCAGATGCATTTTCAGGCAGTCGTCCTTATGGTGCCACAGACAGTTTGAAACCTTTGTGGGGGGACTACATTGAAACCTGTGAGAGAGGGTCAGCAAAAATGCTGAATAAGCCAACCCTCATGGATCGCCCAGATCCATGGAACTTAAGGTGTTCCATGTCTGAGAAAGAAAAACTAAAGAGAAAACCTCAGGAGACGAAGGCAATGGATTATGTAGATATTGCATGCAACACGGTAGAGAGGAAATTGAGAAGGAAAATAGAACAGTTAGATCAGACGCTACAAACCTTATCCCAGGAGAAAGGGATTAGTGAGACATTGAGAGAGCAGCTTATTCAGCCACTGGAAATAATTCAGTGCTTATTTATCAGAGAGATGGCTTCCTAAAAGAACTGATTTGCTGCAAGCAGCAATTACAAAAAGCTGGTTATGAAATTACAATGGGAGAGATCAAGCAACAACGGGTCAAGATCGTTTATTTGGGCAAAAAGTGAAAATAGCAGAATTAATTCAGAGAACTGAGGTGTTAGAACAAACCTGTCCTATGCCAGAAAACATGTATTGTCAAGGAATAAATATAGGAAATGAGATTGGGCAGGAAATCCAAGGTGTCCCAGAGATAGAGAGTGAGAAAGATGTATGTACAGAGCTGCAGTTGTCACCTGTATATATTGGTAATATAAGAACATAAGAACAATAAGAACAGCCACACTAGGTCAGGCCAATGGTCCATCTAGCCCAGTATCCTGTCTTCCAACAGCGGCCAATGCTGGGTGCGTCAGAGTGAATGAACAGCACAGGTAATCATCAAGTGATCCATCCTGTCGCCCATTCCTAGCTTTTGACAAACAGCAATCCCTGTCCATCCTAGCTAATAGCCACTGATGGACCTATCCTCCATGAACTTATCTAGTTCTTTTTTGAACCTTGTTATAGTCTTGGCCTTCGCAACATCCTCTGGCAAGGAGTTCCACAGGTTGACTGTGCGTTGTGTGAAGAAATACTCCCTTTTGTTCATTTTAAACCTGCGGCCTATTAATTGTATTTAATGACCCCTAGTTCTTGTGTTATGAGAGGGAGTAAATGACACTTCCTTATTTACTTTCTCCACACCTGGTATGATTTTATTAACTTCTATCATAGCCCCCTTAGTCACCACTTTTCCAAGTTGAAAACTCCTAGTCATATTAATCTCTCCTCCCGTTTTTCCATGCCCCTGATCGTTTTTGTTGCCCTTTGAGTTCCAATATTTATTTATTTTTTGAGATGGGGTGACTATAGCTGCACACAGTATTCGAGATGTGGGCGCACCTTGGATATGAAGAGTCAATATGATATTTTATGTCTTATTATCTATCCTTTTCCTTATGATTCCCAACATTCTGTTTGCTTTTTTGACTGCCACTGCACGTTGAGTAGATGTTCTCTGAGAGCTATCCATAATGGCTCCAGGATCCCTTTGTTAAGTGGTAACAGCTAATTAAGACGCCATCATGTTATATATATAGTTGGGATTTTGTTTTCCAATGTCCATTACTTTGCATTTGTCAACTTTTGAATTTCACCTGCCATTTTGTTGCCCAGTCACTCAGTTTTGTGAGATCCCTTTGTAAAGCTTTGCTGTGTGCTTTGGACTTAACTACCTTGAGTAGTTTTGTATCATCTGCAAATTTTGCCCCTGGCTGTTTATCCCTTTTCCAGATCATTTATGACTATGTTGAACAGTACTAGTTCCATTGGAGACCCCTGGAGGACACCATTATTTACCTCTCTCCATTCTGATAATGGACTATTTACTCCTACCTTTTGTTTAATCTTTTAACCAGTTACCGATCCAGGAGAGGATCTTCTCTCTTATCCCATGACAGCATACTTTACTTAAGAGCCTTTGATGAGGGACCTTCTCAAAAGCTTTCTGAAAATCTAAGTACAATATATCCACTGGATCACCCTTGTCCAAATGTTTGTTGACGCCCTCAAAGAATTCTAGTAGATTAGTGAGCATTGATTTCCCTTTACAAAAACTATGTTGATTCTTCCCCAACAAATCGTTTTCATTTATGTGTCTGATAATTTTGTTCTTTACTATAGTTTCAACCAATTTGCCTGATACTGAAGTTAGGCTTACCGGCCTGTAATTGCCAGGGTCACCTCTGGAGCCCTAAAAAAATATTCACATCACATTAGCGATCCTCCAGTCATCTAGTGCAGAAGCTGATTTAAATGATAGGTTACATGCCACCGTTAGTACTTCTGCCCTTTCATATTTGAGTTCCTTCAAAACTCTTGGGTGAATACCATCTAGTCCTGGTGACTTATTACTGTTTAGTTTATCAATTTGTTCCAAAACCTCTTCTAATGACTGGCTTTAAGACTAAGCTTGATAAGTATATGGAGGGGATGTTATGATGGGATAGTTTAATTTGAGCAATTGATTTGGATTATCGGCAGATAAGTCTGCTCAATGGTCTGTGGGAATGTTGGATGGGATGGGAACTGAGTTACTGCAGAGAATTATTTTTTGGGTGTTGGCTGGTGAGTCTTGCCCACATGCTCGGGGTTTAGCTGAGGTCTTCAAATCTCACTTCTGAGGATTTCAATAACTCAGTCATGGGTTCGGGGTTGTTATAAATGTGTATGGGTAGGGTTTTGTGGCCTGCCTTGTGCAGGAGGTCAGACTAGATGATCATATTGGTCCCTTCTGACCTATGAGTCTATGAGTCTATGAGACACCTCAATCTGGGACAGTTCCTCAGATTTGTCACCAAAAAAGAATGGCTCCGGTTTGAGACTCTCCCTCCCATCCTCAGCTGTGAAGACCGATGCCAAAAATTCATTTCGTTTCTCTGCAATGGCCTTATCTTTCCTGAGTGTTCCTTTAGCATCTCGATCATCCAGTGGCTCCACTCATTGTTTAGCAGCTTCCTGCTTCTGATGTGCTTAAAAAAAATTGAGGTTCTATTTTGAGTCTTTGGCTAATTGTTCTTCAAACTCTTGTTTGGCCTTCCTTATTATATTTTTACAGTTCGCTTGCCAGAGTTTATGCTCCTTTCTATTCTCCTCAATAGGATTTAACTTCCACTTTTTAAAAGCTGTTTTTTTGCCTCTAACTCCTTCTTTTCCTTTGCTGTTGAGCGACGGCAGCCCATGTTTTTTTTAATTTGGGGTATATATTTAAAATGAGCTGCTATTGTATTGTCTTTAAAAAGTTTCCTTGCGCTTTTGGCACTGTGCCTTTTAATTTCTGTCTAACTAACTTCCTCATTTTTATGTATAATAGCAGGTAACCCCATTTCCCATATCCAAGTAGCCATGGTGGGAACTCGGAAGGAACAGCCAAGGTTAGGACATAGACCCTCACCCCCTTACAAGCCTCAGCCGGTAGGCCTTGCATTTCAGTCCTACTTACTTAGATACTTAATACATAATTAATCCTTCTAACCATTTATCAATTTGATACTTCTATAATCGTACAATATAACTATCCAACATACAATGATTATATACGACATGACATGGTTGTTATGATCAAATGAACTAATTGGCTCAAGGGGTTAATTAAGCCACCAGGCCACAGCCGAGAGCAAGCGGGTGGCTAAGCGATCCCATGACTGAGGCAGGGAGCCCACTGGCAGGAACAGGCTGCACTGGACTTATGAAGACCGGAAATTGGCTGCAGAGGGGGCTGCTGGGAAGCAGGCGGCGATCATTCCCAGGGAGAAGGGAGATGGGTTTGGGCTGACAGATCAAGAGTGGGGAAGCGAGGGAGATAGGACAGGGCTCAAGGAAAGGCAGTGAGGTCTCGGAGGGAACAAACCTTGGCTGCTGGTTAGATGGTCCCAGAGCCGGAATCTGGAGTCAAGGGGCAGGCCCGGGTTCCTCTGCCAGCCGTTGAGGGCGTGGCACTGTGGGGCAGTGGATGGGACACCTGCCTGAGATTGCTTGTGTGGACAGAGACTTAGAGAGACGTTGCTGCCCCCCAAAGGGGGAAACACAACCGGAGGGCTGACGCACAAAGAGGGAGCAGGAGAGGAGGCTGCAGACCCAATGGAAGAGGTGGAGAGATGGCGTGCAAGCGTGGGAAGGGGCGTCGAGCTGCTGAGCTAACCCCAGAACAGCCACTTGCGGTGCCCTGTCACAACCACCCCAAGTGAGCCCCATCGCCTTAACATCTGTCTTGAGGCTTGGGCCACTTCCATTTCCCCCTTACCTGTGACAGCTCATCCGCCATCACCTGGGCACGTAGGAACAGTGTCATAATATAAGCCGTGCCTGGGATCCGAGGGGCTGCTCTAACTCTGCGGGAAGTAACTGCCTGGGAAAGATGCCATAACGCCAGACCAATTCAGGGGAGTCGTTCTGGTCATGCTCAGCCTGGAGAGCAAAGAAAGCAACCCTCTACTGCTGTACTGCAGGAAGCGCTAGGAGCTCACTCGCTATCGTCCCAGGAGAAATATTGCAGCCAGTTCCAAAACACTTTAAGGCCTAATGGAAAAGCTGGCGGCTGCTTATCTGCAGTGCGGCTCCTCTGCACTTTTGCCGTAGATGGCACTTGAAAATATCATTCAGGTCCCAGGGGAACCGAAGGGTTCCGGGGCTAGGAGTGGATCAAGGATTCTGTAATGGCATCCGCAATCCGAAGGGGTGGGGCTAACGATGGAGTCGAGGTTTGCAGGACAGCTCTGCTGGGAGTGGTGCCAAAAGCAGGGTCTAGCCGCGGCCTTGCCAGGAGCCGTAGCCTCACGGAAGCAAAATCCGGCAGCTGAACTGGCAGAAGTGGCATTGCCCTTGTGGACACTCCAGGTGAGGTTGGCTCACGCCTTGCTCCTGGTTGGCACGGCCATGCCATCTGTTTGGAGACTGAGTAATGTATTCCCTAAGCCTGTCAGCTTGAGCACGTTGTGTGAACAACAACCCACACAGTGCTACTCCGGGGTCACTGGAAGATTAATTTTAGCCAGGGAAAGTGAGTTGTGCCTTCTGCCTCTCACCAGCCGTTTGCAGGGCAAGAAGGCTACAGGGCAACAGCAAGGTGAAGGTCCACCTGAAATCCTCCACCTCGCTCCCAGCTGCGATCTCTCCAGCAGAGTGAGTGATGGACCATTCGCCCTTCACAGGACATTGTTATACATGATACAGGGAGGAATTCAGCTGGAGGTCATTTGATCAGCTCCTGCCGAGCCATGGTATAAACTTACATTTGTGCCAATAAAAAGACCTTAACATTCACGTCCCTGTGTCTTTTTCCTGCTTCTGTGTAATTTCTTTTTAACCTTGATGTTATCTGGCTGCAGTTAAATAGCTTCAGTCTAAAGGACACCTCCTCACTATTGATTCTGACTGTTTAAACTTAGTTATTTCATTCAATCTGTTCTCAATACGGTACCGCACATGAACACCCTGCTCTGCTTATGTAGGCATCATCCGTTATTGGTTTAATATTAAATGGTTTCATTCAACATCAGATACACACAATATTCATCTTAATTTCTGCATGCTAAAAAAGCTCCCAAGTAGATGACATTTTCAATCAATTAACTGGCTCCTCTTTCTTCTCCAAATTAGCTTTCTGCAGAGGGCTTCTGCAGCTATATAGCGAGGAAATTATCTTTATGAAGAGAAAAGGCAACCTCCAAATGGAAAACAAATGCAATTTAGCAAAGATCACCTCCTAGTTGCAGATCATTCTGGGAATATGGGTGACTTATAAGCACTCATTTTTGCCATCAGTCCACTATGCACAAGTGGATGCGTCAGTCCACAGCCTAATCCTATGCACAAGTGGATGCGGGTTTGAGATGTGATCTGTGGTAATCAACTGGAGATATGGGGGACCTGATTTTCATGCCAAGGAAACTGGGAACATGATATGGAGCCTTTCATCTCTCGGTCACGGATTCCTCTGGCCCAGCTCACTGACTCACACGGCTGGTAGATGGCTGTTCCGTGGTCTAGGTGAAATGAACGGCGTAGCTAAGCCCACCCCTAGTGGACATGTAGCAGAGGTAATTGACATTTTTGCATCACACCATTTTTCAATGGACAAATTGGACATTTGCACGGAACATTTTCATTTTGGTTGAAAGTTTCTCGTTTTGCCATGCAAACCAGGAAACTGAAAACATTTTTAGGAAAAATCAGGGTTTTAATTAATTTTGGTTTTTTTACCCCAACGCCAAGGTTTTTGCTAAGAACGGTTTTTTGAAAAGACAGCAATTTTTCTCAGGGGTCATTTTCTCCATTGAAAACCAACTAAAATTTTCAAGAGAAATTTTAAAAGAAAGAAATATTTAAAAAAAAGGAGGCCGGTGGCTTGTGAATTTCCCTCTTAGCAGTAGAAAGGATCCCTTGCCTTTAAGGACAGCAGTGTGGCACACTGGCTAGGCAGGATGGTGGCAGCTGGCCCTGCCCAAATTCACCATTACCTATCCCTAGTCACAAGGGCAGTGGTGATCTCTGTGCACACCCAGCAATGGTGCAGCTAAAACGTGGCCTTCCCTTCTCTCTAGTGGATGCCTGTCCTCCAGCCTTCTTCAGAAGCTGTCCTGTCCCTGTTCTGAGACAGGGGAAAGTTTTTAATCACTGAGTTCATTAGCTGGTCCATTCCCAGGAGGTCTGGCTAAAGAGCAAGCCTGTATATCTTGGCGGGGCTGTAGCTGGGAAGTAGAGAGCTGTCAGCACAAGGCAGGCGACTGATGCAGCTTTTAAATATCAGTAAATCTTCTACACTAAATCAAGCCTCAAAACTAACCTAGGTACGATAGGGAATTCCTGGCATGAGTCTGCCCCTGGGCAGCCTTTCCAGGGGGCAGGGAAGGCCATGTCAGACCTTCCCTGCTCTTTCCAGCTCTCTCCCCCACTGAAGTAGCTGTGGCGTCACCCGCACTCAGGGGGCTCCCTCACCTGGGACACCTGACTCTACCTCTCTTTTCCTGGCTGCAGTAAAGGGTTGCAAACCATCCTGTTTCAAAGAGGTCATACGCATCACTCGCATGCACCATTATATTCTAATTACGGCTTACCTGACGCAGCCCGTAAGGGAGGAAAGCTGACCTCGTGGCGAGTGAGTGGCCAATGACTCATGAAATCTGCGTTCAATTCCCACCTTTGCTATTGACCTTGGGCAAGCCACTGAAGTCTCCCCGAGCCTCACCTGTAAAATGGGGCTAATAGCATTGCCTTACCTCACAGAGGTGCTGTGAGGCGAAGACCCCATTAGTGTCTGTGATAGTCACTGGATGAACACCCCTGGAAAGATGCTAGAGTAATAATTCCACACTCTTAGACCTGGCAAGGCAGGCTGTGAAGCAAGCCCTTTCTGGCAGGCAAATTGTTCTTAAAGCGATCCTAATTTCTGCAATTTTTAAATCGACTGGATTTTTTTTTTTAACAGATCTGCTTTAGGCATTATTTGGGGCCATTCTCTGGCCTGCGCTATACAGAGGATCAGCCTAGCCTGAGATGATCACAAGGGGCCCTCCTGGCCTTAGGATCTAGGCGTGCTTGTGATACACAGCTATTAAAACAGGCAGTACGGCTGATCCGCATTCAGCCTGCCGGGTGTTTGCCAATGGTTCCATTTGAACAATCGCTATCTGTGACTTGAGCTGTGTAACTGATCATGTGGGACCGTTTGTGCTCCCAGGATGGCTGGCTGATCAGTTTTAAACAGGAGAGGAATGATCGGCAAATGGAAACTCCGGAATCGTGCAAAGAGCTGTGAAATTCTGGACTTTGCAAATGTTTCCAGGAATATCTGGATGTTGTCCAAGAAACCCTAGCTGGTCTGAGGGTCTCACAGAGAGAAAGTCTGAGAACCCCTGAAGCAGGGTGTACCATTGTCATGTGTTACATACATTTCTATAGCACCGGCATCCCAAAACCTTTGATTCATTGTACCCATAAAGCAGCACTGAATTGCTGGGCCAAACCCCGCTCTTGTAAAATGCATCTTGGACTCTTCAGAAATTGTTAAGCATGGGGAATGGGAGAGAGAGCCAACGCTGTGACAGCAGCGCGGCAGCAATAGGCTGCTTTAAGCTTTCCAAGCAGTGTTAGTTCCCAGTGGGTTCCTTCCGTTCCTTGTCTAAGTTCCTTGGGATGTTTTTAGACTAACCCATACACTTGACAGCACTGAGAAGCGACTGCCAGGACCATCTTCAGAGGAACAAATCCAGCATGCAAGCAGCCAGGGTCTGAAAAAGTCTGGGCTCTGTCTGCCTCCAGCCTCATCCCCAACAAAAACCAACCCGAGATCAGAACTCAACAGAGCTGTTCTGGTCCACCTGGCATGGCTGAGGATGTGCCAGGTGGAAGAGAATTTCTCCTGTTCTCTCATGCTGTTGCCACTTTGCAGAGATGATAGCGTCTTGTCTTTATCACTAAAGGGATGAGTTGATGTGCAGTGCCACATGCATCCAGGTGCTGCTTTTATTAGAGATGAGCCAAGCCCTGAAGTGTTAACATGGCATCAACTCTATAAAAGGACTAACACCCAAGGAGGGCAAGGGAATTTAGTTCCAGTATTTCAGGTCAGGCCCCTCTCCAGGTCAGATGGGGCCACTTGGGTTTGCCATATTACTTGTTTAAGCTAGTGACATTTTCAGGTTAAGATTTTAAACTGTTAATGCCAAGAAGGTCAAAATTCAGATTCCAGTGTTAACTTAGTTTGGTCCTTTTTATATCTATACCTACGCTTGGAAGGATTCGATTTTTGTCAGCAAATGCCAATTTCAACTACACACACAAACCAAGGAGAACTATTTTCATTTTTAATAACTGAAATTTACAGATAGGCTAAGTAAGAAAAGAGTTGCTTGAGAACAGATGAGGGTCGATATCCAGTGATTTAGACTTTTGAATTAGGCTTGGACTAGTGAATGAAAAGTAAAAACGGGCATGATTTGATTTAAGGATATTTACTTTGTATATCTTGACATGTGACATTGATAGTTTGTATTTTAACCCATTTGTAAAGCTTGAACTCTTCGAATGTCATCATCTGCTGTCATTAAATAATTCTGACCCACCCTGTAATTTCCCACAACTGTGAAAATTTAAGTCGATTCAAATAAAATAAAAAAAATCAATATTATCTGTTGAAATTATAAAAAATAAAAATTGAATTCTATCAGGCCTATCTATGTCTTATTACAGGCGCTTTCCTTACATGATAACAATCTTAGGCAATGGGATGTGCCGTTGGGCAAATCTTCATTGTATATATCTGGGTTAATGATGGATCAGTGTAGACCTAGGAAATGAACTAACAATTTTGGCATTGTATCACATTCTTGAGGTGCATTATGATAGAATGTACAGAATTCCTGTCACCCTGGCCTATTAAGGACTGTGCGCTGAGAACTGACTCTTATGTGCCCATCCAAAACAAGACTATAAGACACTATAAACTGCTTTCACTTCTTCCGGTGTAAACTGTGAATTTGTCTACTGAAGAGTCTAGAATTCTGTCCTCGGTTAAATTGCAGTGAGGTAAGTCAAGAGTAAAAGCACTGACTGTCGTAGCTACTCCAGCCTAACTGAAGTTAGAAACTTGTTCTTGTTTTTGAATGACAACAAAAGAGCAAAATATCTTTAACAGCTAGTGGGCAAACTCACTACTTATATTGCATATTTATTAGGCCTGCCTCTATTCATTACACCAAAATGAAATATATTGTCTAAATTATTAATATTTGTAAATGTTTATGAAAATACAGAACAAATAAACATGACAAACGTGGTATGAATCAGATGAAAGGGGAGCTAATGTTAATCTTTATCCATTTGCACATGGAAAATAAAGCACATTGAATTAATAAGATTTAACCTTATCCCTAAGTATTTTAGATTAGTTTTTAAAAACCCATTAAAATTGAGATTTCCACGTGAAACAGTATAAAATACAACGAGAAGACATTAGAGCCAATCTATTCTTCATATTGGTCACAAAATCAATGCCATTTATTGTTCAGTCTTAATTTCTGCATTTTATTAAAGTGCACATCTCCACCCTTTAGAGAACTAAATAATTGATACCCTGACAAATTCATCACCTACAAAGCATGTATTGGGAAAAACAAAAAAGAACTCCTTTATCATCCATTTCCTTTGATAGCGATGTTATGCAATTCACCGCTTTAATGGGCTTTTTTACAAGAAAACGTAACTGCGTCTTATTATTTCAGTGTTTAACATCATTTCATAACAAGGCACGGTTGTTGCCCAGGGTCTACCCAGTTATCTAGCATTCAGGGGAATGGTTTTGTGTCCAATAATTTACTGTTATCAAAATGAGAAGCATCTTAGTGCCTTCATCTGGCTCATATGTATTTCCAAAACACAGATTTCTCTGATCTTTACGTGGAGGTTGGGTGTATCTTTCTGACAGATTGGCTGGAGCTATCCACACGTGATGGGGCTGGATGCAGGAATCCTGCAATGAAATGCTCCGGCCTCTGTTCTGGAGGAGGTCAGAATAGATTACCATAACAGACCCTTCTGCCATTTAAATCTGTCACTCTACAGCTAGTAAGATGACCCAGTGCCCCGCATTGTGGAATAGCATGAGAGGAGCAGCCACCATAACAATGTAAAGAAGGGGATCAAATCATGGGTGTCTAGTTTCTAGACCACACCATGTGCAGAAGCTTGTGTTCCTTACCCCCCGCCCCCACTTCTTCTAGGAGAGGCAGACTCCTCACCCCTGAATGCAGTTGTCTCAGGATTTAATCTGAAGATCATAGGAATGAGAAATGAAGCAGCCCCATCTGCTTCGATCATCCAGGCCTCTTCTCTGTGCCTGGGCATGGCTGTCTCTACAGTACACTGTCTAGGGATTTATTCTGTTTATTTGTAAGGGTCCCAGTCCATGCTGCACCTAGGGGCTAGTCCGCACCCTATGGCAACTCCGTGTCAGGCAATTTGTCCTGATATTCAACCTAAATGTCCTTTCCCTTTAACTGTATCTCATTGTTCCTACTTCCCCCCATCCTGAGGTGGAAGCTGGACCCCCTCCAAACTCCCGTTGACCGCAGTAGGGCCAAGATTTTACTCTTGGTGCCTCTAGAAATAATTCCTCTCCTGCTGTAGTGTTTCTGTCCATCACATTTTTGAAGCCACTCTCCATGCAAGGTGCTGTTTGACTGGTTTTCCTTTTTCTTTCTCCCATTTTTGTTCTTCCCTGAATTTGGGTGGGGAAACGGATATGGCAGAACGCAGAGCTTTGCAAATCAGCTAACAATCTTAACTCCTCCTAGGACCTCTGTTACCATAGTAACTCACTAGCTTTAGTGCATTTGTCCTCACAGCCTCTAATAGCCCCCCATTTACAGATGGGGCAATTGAAGCCCAGAGACATTAAGTGACTGGCCCAAAGGTCTCGCATTGAACCCAGGTTCCCCAAATGCCTTATCCATTGGATGCTCCTTCTTCAACACCGATCGGCTTGTGAGAATCTTGCTAATATTCCCAGCATTAAAGGAAAGGATAAAAAGAAGAGCTGGGCTTGTAACTTGCAATGTCCCTGCTTGCTTTAATGACAATCGAGCATATACCTTCACGTGTGTGGTTAGTCATTAAATCTTCGACCATGAAGAAACCCTGGTGTGTGCAGCACCAGATTTGAGATGCACTATGTAACATCCAGGGCCACCCCATCAGCCCCTGCAGCCCATCTCCTCTGCTGTCTCTGTCTGGGCTTGGTCACCCACAGAGCATGTTGGGAAGTGACTCTCTGACAAGCCCTTGCACTGATACCAGCAATCGGAATTCCCTTGGCAATTCATCTTCTGCCTGGCATTCCCCAGCTACAGGGTTCGTAAGAACATAGTCGTAGTGGGTCAGGCCAATGGGCCATCTAGTCCAATATCCTGTCTTCTGACAGTGGATGATGGGAGTCTTTCCGATCCAAGGAGAAAGTGATGGCAAACTGGGCCCAGGAGAGCCAGATTTTAGTAAAGCTTTGGATACACCATGAAATGCAAACACTTTCTCTCTGTCTCTCTCTCACATACAGAGTTCTCTGGGTCCTGGACATGCTCTCTTTCAGAAATCTACAAGGCAGGGAAGATCCACCCACTGGTAACCTACCTGGCTCTTCTTCTAGGAGCTAGCGAACATCATGGGGTTATTGGCAATGTCTTCTCCAGGAAATCAGGTCTATCCAGACCCGGCAGAGAAGGAGATATGGGCACAGAGGAACTCATTTAAGCCCAGGTAGCTGCCATGGAAATCTTTATTGTTCTGGCTGCAAAACGGAGACCAATACAAAACTAAGCTTTTCCCTGGGGAGAGGGAGAGTGTTCAAACATTTCAAGACACAGGACAACACAAACACAACGCACTGCTGACGACAGAAGCCAACCAGTAGTCTCCCACAACACAGCTCCTAATGGAAACGGGGGGGAGGGGCAAACGTTCTGTACAGCCAGTTTAGAGAATGTATTAGTCCTCAAGGCCTGGCACTGAAATGATAGAACTAGAGAAAATATTCTGCTGGAACATTTTTCTGCCAGATTATGCTGATTTGAAAAAAATCAAAATGTTGTGAAGGAACTTATTGATTTTATTGAGATTTTTTTTATGGGGGAATTATCAAAACATTTCATTTCAAAAAGGTCAAAGCATTTCATTTTAATTTTATTGTTTCGACTATAATAAATATAATACAATGAAAAAAACAAAGCTAGAATTAATTGACTCGATAAGGACACAACAAAAGAGTTCCGAATATTTCATTGGACAAAAACGCTTAAGGTTTCTATTTTTTATTCTGCTTTGGTATGAAATGAAATTTTGAAATCTTGCCATTTTCCGCAGGTTGGGAATTCCATTTTTGACCTGCTCTAATTTCTAGACTTCACCCAGATGTAGAATGGTGCTAATGACGCAGACATCCTTACAAGCACTTCAAGATCTACACAAGAAAAGTGTTATATAAGTGCTAATTATTATTATATTGTATCGCTGATTATTTTAACTTTAACTGATTTATTATTGATACATTTTAGCATCCTTTGTTAAGATCATTCATTTCATCTTTGTAAACTTTATTATAAAACCAGCACTCTCATTTCTTACCTAGCTTTACGTTCTATTTGGATGAATAAAACATATCAAGATAAGAATTCTCACATTTGTACTTCAATATAACAATCCAAAATTCAACAAAGTCATGAGAAAAGTGCCTGAGTAATTGGTTCATTATAACGGCTTCACACCTGTGTGTTACAATATATCTGTCCGAATGTTCTTCACACACAGCGGCTCTGTGCATTCCAGTTGCACAAAGTTTATAGTGTGGTTCTACTCTGAAAAATGACTGTGTAAAACCTTCTTCCTTAGTGGATCATGCTTCCCTAAATTGAATAAAGGAAGAAAATTTTGCTTCTCTTTTATTCCTGTTATTTCTGTACCTCCAACTCAGCAAAGAGAGCAGGAGTCATCCAGGGGCATCAATCATCCAAGAATTGCTTAAATAGAAGCTGAAAATGATAGCCCATCTAATGTTCTTTCTGTAGATCCTTGCATCTCCTTACTCCCTTGCCTAGGCTGTCCAGATCATGGAGGGTACAGGCGTGGCACAGATTGTCCCTCCTCCCCTCTAGGGTGGAAGCTGGAAAATCGATGTCTCTTGAAGTCAGTCTCTGGTGTTCCCAGCCACTCTCAGGACAAGCTGGTGCACTGTGTAATGTGCTGAGGGCATCTCCCCACTCCTAAACTGGGCTTTGAAGCAAGGAAAGCAGAGACAGCTGTGAAGATCCCATCCCAGGATTTTTACTGAGCTGTGCCTGCTGGGGAGGGACTTGGTACTGTGTGGACGCCTATGCAGGGCAGACATGACCCATATGTCTCATCGTCCTGATCCTCGCTGCCTCGGTGTTTTTGTTTAAACTGCTCCCCGACACCAGGGACAAAACCCCATGTGTGAATTATGTCATCTCCTTCCCTGCTCGCAGGAAGCTCTTATTTTGCAGAGGAGCATTTGAGTGGATTGGGCACCATTTCGCGAGATTAGCTGGCATTTCCCCAATGCAGTGAGACCCACACAAAAATGATCTCCTGATGGGAAAGTCCTTTGGAAGAGAAAGATCAAGTTTGTGGGACTCATAGACCCTTATCCTGTTCCTGAAATACAATTTTAAACCAGCCAGTATTTGTGTAGACCCACCAAAAACTGCTCTGTGTCCTCCCCTGCTGGTTGCGTTGCTGCAACAAAACAAAACGCCGTTCACTGAGCTGTGATTCTGCTGTACAGGACGCAGCGCTGCGTACACAGGCACAGGTGACATGGCAAGAGAAGGTGCTGAGTGACTTGAACTGTTGCTGATTTTTAAATTAGCTGTTTTCCTTTCAGCGTCCTACAAGACGTAGGAACAAAAGAATAGTGCCTGTTTGCTAGGATACCAGCAAGGATCAGAAAGGGAAGCGCTATTCATTTTCAGCTCTGCAAGCAGCAGAGAAAAACAAGCAGCCTCGTGGCTTATTAGAGCTTTCCTAAAGCAGCGGGCGTACGGGAAGACCGAAGGACCAGCGACGGGAAGCAGTACAGACCACAGCACAAGGGAGATTGGAGTGGCGTGGAGCCAGCACTGTGTGAACGCTCTCTGTCCAGAGAGATTTCTCACCACCTGGTACCGGGGTATTGAGGAGGAGCACAGCTGAGTCTACATCTTGCTTTCACAGCTGGGGGTAGTGCTTTCTATGGAAGCCACAGCTAGGTCTTGGCCAACTCCTCAGCTCTTCCCCTCAGAACCACTGCTGCCTTCCCGGGGCTGAACTCCACTGGCCGGTTTCTCTCCTCTTCTGCTGCAGGCATTAACACATCCTGATGTCAGCAGAGGAAAACAAGCCCAGGTGGGTGTCACAGGCGTGCTAGTGCCCGGGGAGCACCCCCCCACACACGGTCTGGCCTCTCCCATAGCCCTCAAAGCGAGAGGGCAGGGTCCCACAGATGGGGCATCTCAGGAGGAAAGTAGCCGCCCCCGAACACTCCCTGAGCTGTGTCCCCGGAAGGACTGAAGCGCTGCCCCCCTCGGTCTGTGAGCGCTTGCAGCCAGAACGAGTAACACCGCGAGAACGAAGATCTGGAGTCCAGCCACGCGGGAGCCACCGTGGCCCTGGTTCTGTGGCCCGTCTGGGGGAGGGCATGGTGGCCCTCATGTGATGGGGCCCGTGGTGCAGACTCCGGTGCCAAAGCGCGGATCATTTCATCCAAGTGGCTGGAGTTACAGCGGAGTGAATTTGGACCCGGCTGCACATGCTTGGATGCCTCAGGCCAACACATCACTGTCTGAGTCCCTCGGTAAATGGGGTTTAGGTGCCTGGAAGAGACTCAGGAGCCTGTTCTTTGGCCCCGAAGTTTAGAAATATGGGCCTGGTCTCCATGCCACGTGTCTCTGGCACGGGGGGGATGTTTAAAGTTTGGAGGCTCACCTCTCTGCTGAGCATATCGTGCGTGCAGAGACTCGGCAAAAAGGGCCTGGAGGGGGCAGAGTGTTGACATGAGCGTGGCCCCTTCCCGGACCCTGTGCATCCCTGCATCCACTTCAAATCCCATATGTCCTCCTGGTACAAGAGCTTTCTGGTTCCTGGGTCAAGTGACCAACCAAGGGGCACGTGGAGGCTAAAACTCCCTGTCCTCTCTCCATTTCAGCAGCCCCAGCCGTGTGACTTTTCCCTGTTCTGTGCATGCCCCTTGAAGCTGTCGTGCTGGCCACTGGCTGAGATGGGGCTAGTTAGGCCTCTGGTCTGGCTTAGTACAGAAACTTGTTCTTAATTGAGCCCTGGGGTGAGAGGGGGTCAGATCCTCACAGCAAAGGCCAGCTGCTTCCCAAAGCCAGGCCCAGCTGTGCCCCATGCTCTGGGGGTCCCAGTCAATCCGACTCTGTTCCGCCACCTCCCCCTCTAAGGCCCTGATTCACTGAAGTCAATGGCACTTGGGTGAGTGCGAGGTTACACCTGGGATTAGGTCTTTTGCTAAGCTGGGGTTAGCAGCAATGGCCGAGACTCCGTAGTCCAGCTCTGCTTGGCCAGATGGCGAGAGTCATAATAGATCAAGGCCAGAAAGATCCTTCCTGTCTGCATATCCCAGGCCACACATACCCTGGTACCTTCCTCTCTGGTCCTGAGTCCCAGGAAGGGCCGGTCAGGGGGATGGGGAGGGACGTAGTTAGTGCTGAGTTGACTTTGAATGCCATAGCCACATAACGCTTTCTACCTTCCCTCTCCCAGAAACTCCCCCAATGGCTACAGATCAGCCCCTTGGAGAAGGGACCTTCAGCTAATATTTGCCTGATCACAGCTATCTTTGGACGTTCAGCCTTTAGACACCATTTTAACTGTGTTCATATGGAAAGACCAGGAGGCGGCCGCTGTGGCTATAAAGTTGCTGTGGGGGCAGCTCTATCTGTGTGCATACATGCATGGCAGCATGTGTTTATTTGCCCTCATGTGGATATTAAAGTGCCTTTCTGCAGATCTAGGAACCTTAATTATCTTCAAAGCACACGGAATTAAAGTCAAGTCCCCGGAGGGTGAAATGAACGCTCAGCTTCAGAGAGCCTTTGCTTTCCGTGGCATGCTGCATCGTACCTCCAAATCCCCCCAGCTCCCTCGCTACTGCAAGATGGTGTTGACAGCCCAGAGGGTTAGTCAGTCCCTGCTTTGTGGTCTACAAGGGTAGAGCATATTCCAGAGGGCAGAGGACTTTGGAAAATAAACTTGAAAGGAACGTTTTCCAGGGATCTTACTGATGTGGTGCCCAGCTACTGAGGGGACCAACAGTGCCAGCAGTCACACACGTAACATAGAATGCCAGAGTCGGGATGGCAAAGAACAAAGATTTTATAAGTGGAAGCACGATGAGCTATATCTGCCCGTCAGACAGGAAACACATATCTAACAATCCTCTTCTGGAGAGCCAGGCATTGATCCTATTCCTCTGGATTGCACCCAATGCCCCAGGATCAGTGCCAGGCCTGGATCTCCCTGGACCATAACTAATCCCCTAGGATCAGTTCCAGGCCTGGATCCCCCTGCACCACTGTAGGCTGAGGCTGTGGGGTGAACGTGTCGTTTTTCACCTTTCAAGCAATTTGCTCCACATTGTTCATACAGTGAATCCAGCCCTTTGGCTTGCTCTCCAATTATCTGCTAGCAAGACAGAGTTGTACAGGGTTGTCGACAGCTCCAAGACGCTTGTCAAATCTGTTGTGCTGACAAAAGGTCAGCCTTCAGATTGCTCACCCCGACTGGTCACGGACCCATTCGCTCACTGTTCAAGATTCAGAGGGTGCGCTATGTGATTGGTCACGAGACGTTGCAGCTTGCCCATCTCTCTTCCCTGATTGGGCGGCCTTCCCATTCACAGTCACACAGGTTTTAAGATGCCCACATGAGCCCTTCTGGTGTGAATATGTAAACAGCTGGATACGCATCCCCTGAGCTTTGAGGTTCTTAAGTTCTGGCAAGACGCCCTAGGGATTGTACTCCAGACTTGAAAACGTGATCCGCTGCTCGCTCCCCATCCCACTGACCAGGCCCTTCCTGGGACTCAAGACCGAAGAGAAAAGCACCAAGGTACTTGTGGCCTGGGCTATGCAGGCAGTTGGGCTAGAGAACTGAGGCTCCAGAGCTGGGGCTAGAACAGACTCCGTGGATCAGCACATTGTGCCACATTAACTGGCGAGGCGCATTTTCCCTTTCCGAGCCCAGATATTCACTCAGAGTCATCTGCAGGCAGTGAGCAAAAGGGGCTTGGCCAGTATCAGAGTCGCCAAGTTTCACTGGTTACTTGATTTTCTCTAATACTTTTTTGCTGAGTCCGCTTAACTTTCCTTGTGGCAATTTCCAAGCAAAGCTAGACCCTGTTGGGAAGCGTAGCTTAAAACTAGAGGGAACTGGGGTGATTTGTGCGCCAGGGAATTCAGCATTTATGAGTCAAAGTAGCTAAATCCCACCCTGTCTCCAACACAACCTGTTGGTGAAGGAGGCAAATGTCAAGGAAGGAGGGGTCTCCTGCACTGGAGAGTATTTACCTGCAGCCCTGCCACGACAGCTCAACAGGACCGGCTGGTGTCTGTCTCCACTGCAGAGCTGATACATGTTCAAGGCTTAACCAAAGAGAGAGGCCCCTCAGGAAGAGGAGAACCTTGATCACAGAACCATCTTATCACTTCCATGGAAGTGCCTACCACTTCCGTGTGGTATAATGCAGATAAAGCTCTGCATTATCCCGAATGGCCAAAGCTGACCCTTTCCCCAGAACTCAGAAATTGTGACTGGAAAGGGGGTGGCGGTGGAGTAGCATTGGAGATTTTTTTCCAGCTTGGGGGGGGGTGAGCATTTTGGCAGTGGGCCCCAGAAACAGACAGGACATGGGAAAGGGAAGAGATGCCAGGGAGCCCAGAGCAGTTTTGACTCAAACATCCTGGACAGCACACAGAGGGATGGACATGATGCTGGAAATACTAGTGGACCTTAGGCATGTTGCTGACTAGGCAAAAGGGCCAGTAAATCTGCACAACAGCACCTATGGAGCTGAGGTGCTAACACCTGCAGCAAAGCCTCCCTCTGAAATGCGTCTGGTTGGGTACACCTGTCCTCTTTAAACAGTCCCAGCCCTGATATCAAGCTGTACCCCCAAGGCTTCCTCTCTGAAGGCAATGGTTTTGCCTTTTCTGGCCCTCTAAGAAGTTCAGACCTGAGGTGTTTATCCCTATCCAATTGTAAGCCATAGAGCCTAAGAATAGCAGCCCCACACCACCGCATCCCTTTAACCAGCCAGAATCCCCCCCCTCCCAACTCCAGCAAGAAACCAGCTGCTGTTGCCACTGCAGCTCCTTTTATATGGCCTCCCTGGGC
Organism: Mesoclemmys tuberculata; assembly: GCA_007922155.1. Taxonomy (NCBI): domain Eukaryota; kingdom Metazoa; phylum Chordata; order Testudines; family Chelidae; genus Mesoclemmys; species Mesoclemmys tuberculata. The sequence continues at coordinate 7,354,696 of ML675638.1, forward strand.
CCTGATTGGCTGCTCCCCGCAGCCTTTCTGATTGGCTGCTTCCTCTGCAGCCACTCTAGACTTGCTTGGAGGTCTCCTCTATTGCTCTTTTCTGGGATGGGTGTGGCAAGACACTGAGGCCTCCAGCAGGGGGTCTCTGGGCCTAGCCCACCCTGCCATAGCATCCCTGTGGTATGAGGGCCCCACGTGAGGCTGTGCCAACACTAAGAATGTCCCAGCACCCCCCACCCTAGATGGAAGGCAGAAATTAAAGCCTCCTCCTTTTCAGCAAGGCAGCTCTTATGACCCATCGGCTGCAGTCGTGGCCCCAAAGGAGCTATTCTGCATAGCTATGCTCCATAGCCTGCACTTATGTGGCCCCCCGCAGCTCCTGTGCAGCACAGACACCACGAGTGTGATTCCTCAAGTACCCACCCTGATCCCCGTGTGTCACCTGGGCATCATTGTCCACGGGGCAGGGGATGGACTGGGGTAAACATGATGGGAACGGCTGGTGAGCTGCGGGGTGTTGAATTGTCCCCTCTCCAGCAGTGCCAGCCAGCGTAGAGACCAGGGCACACCCCAGCCACTCCGGAGCCCTTAGCAGCAGTTAACCACAGCGGGATACACGCAGGAGCAGAGCTGACTGCAGGAATTCTCTGTTCCAGGCAAACGGCCCATTTAGCATTACCCCCCCATCTATTCGTATTTTAAACTATGCTTTGAAAGAGTCATTGCAGTGCTTCAACCGGGGAACACGGACTGAACGGCGCAGCTGGAACGAGGAACACTCCCAGCCCATGCTGGGTGAATCTGACTGGCACTAAGAATATGTTACATGAGTACCAGATCCCTGGGCCCCCACTTCTCGTGTAGCCATTCAACTCTCCCTGCCAAAGGGGCAGCTGGGTCAGCAGGGGTCAGAAGCTGGGCGCACAGCAGAGGTGGAAGCCCAATAGTGCTGGGTTTGATCCCAGCTCACTCCTGGCTCAGTTGCTCTGGGCCCATCCTGCTGTCAGGCCTGGTCTACACCTAAAACTTAGGTGGATCAAGCTATGTCTCCAGGGGTAGACAGTGCTAAGAATTCTTCCATCGAGCTGGCTACCACCTCTCGAGGGGTGGGTGTAAACCCTTCCATTGCTATAGCAAGTGTTTATATACCTACAGTGCTGTAGCATCTGTAATGTAGACAAGCCCTCAGTGACACCAGTGTCAAGACCAAGCAGCCCTGCCGAAGCCAGGGCTCACTCCAGATTTACACCAGAGCAGATGCTGGCCCTGTCTCCTCAAGGCATTACCTGTGGGGCCCCCAGCCCTGAGGAGAGGGAGGCCGCCTGTCCTTGCTGGGTGGACCTGAGCCGTGTCACTGGGAAGTGCAGACGTGATGCCAGGCAGCCTGTTCGCCTCCATCCTCCCAGAAAGTACTAGCAACCCAGCCCAGATCTGAACCCAGTCTGGGTCTGGGCCACACCAGCCCCGCGCTGTTCTGCCTGCCAAGCTTTGTGCACCACGCCTGGAGGTATGACATCACAACAGGTGTGTGGTTTGTGTCCTATGTCGGAGGCCCTCCCGGGCTGGCCAAACAAGCCCTTGAAAGTCTATTACCCCCTGTGTGCCCCTCTGCTTGCCCCTTCTCCCCCGGATGTGTCAGGAAAAGCTGCTCGGTCCCTTTGGAGAGCAGTCAGCTCCACCGGCTGCGCCTGCCTTCCGCAGCCTTTCTTGTCACTAAGGATGCTGGCTGGCGGCTCGAAGGCATGGGTGCTTCCACTTTCAAAGGGTTTGCGTTGGCAAGCCACAAGCAGAGCAGAGAGTGCCAAGGCTGCCTCCCTTTCCGACAAAAGAAAGCGCCTGTATTTGTAGTTATAATTAACACACACACACCCCTGGTGCAGAAGAATCCTCCCACTGGCAGGGAGGACTTAAGCCTCGCAGGCTGACCTCTCCTCCCCGCCCCCCTTTGTGCCAAGCCACTCATACTGTCTTTGCACCACGCGGAGCCCACCATTGGTGTCTGACTTGAAAGCGATCGTGTTGATCTAGAGAGGAAAAAGCTTTCTGTTTTGGTCCTGGCTTCCCCAGCCCTGGACGAGACTTCATTCCACTTCCCGGGGCCCTCCGCAAACAGACCCTGGGATCTGGCACCTCCCTGGAGGCCTGCGTGGCATCGCCTGGCTACACTGGCATCTGACTCAGAGCTGAGGGCTTGGCCATGCGGTGGGGAGGTGGCACCACCGCCTTGGTCTCTGCTGCTCATCAGCTGACCACACAGGATGCATCTTTGGTACCAGCAGCAAGCTCACAAAGGAAGCAGGGAGCTGAAGCAGGACTGGATGCCCAGAGGGCATCCATAATGACAAGCTGCTTCCCCCGCAGGGCTGAGTGGCAGTGGGGTGTGACCTCAAAGAGCTGGCAGGCCCCACCTCCTCACAAAGATGGGGGGAGCGCCCATGGGAGAGCCACAGGGGAAGAGGGACAGATGCAAAGAGGGGCTGGCTGTGTGAGTACTCAAAGCCTGGAACAAGCCAGCCCTGCCTGGGATCCCAGCCCGCAACACTCCTCCTTTGCCTGGCGTGGGGAGTAGAGAAGAGCATGTCAGCTTGTGAGGAGGCGTCTGCAGCCGAGCAAGATTCACGGGATGCGTTGGAGCCACACGAAAGGCTCGCCTGGGGAGAAAGGAGCAAAGAGGGATTGCACCAGCCTAAGCCCTGTTCCAGCCCTCAGCACGGGGGCAAGGTGATGGAATTGCTGGGGTTCGGGACCCAAGGGGGGTTGGACAGGATGCTGCTGACATATCATCCTCAGAATAGCCTGTTTAACACTCATCCTCCTCTGGAGTCCTTCACACAGCGCTCGGTGCTCACATCTCTCCCCCGGCCACGTGCCAGTTCCCCTGCATTGTCTGGCTCATCAGCAGGCCGGGGCGCGGGGGGGCCTGCTGCCCTAGGCCTGCCTTTGTCACATCAGCGTTGCGGAGGCAGAGCGGCATGACTCGGCCATGCCTCATGCACCTGCCAGCTGTTCAATCTAGATCCCCAACTCACCCCCCAAGTAAGCAACCCTGTTCTTGCTGGAGCCTGTCACCAGGAAGAGGTCCCTGCTTGCTTCATCCCAGCAGCATCACTGGCCGTACAATGCGTGCATGGCCCCAGGCCAGGAGGACGCAGTTGGTTGGGAATCCCAGCTCCCAGAGCTAAAGAGCAGGTGTGGTAGCAGGGAGGCTCTCACCGGTTATCCTGACCTCTGCAGCCCTAGGGCAGAGCTGGAGGCAATTCAGTGCTGTGAAGGCAGGTTGGCGTGAGATTGGACCCACAATGCCCCCCACAAGAGATAGATGTGATGCCTGCCAGCAGTAAATCAAGGAACCAGCTGCATCTCTGGCTATCTGCCGGACTGCATGCCAGGAGGGTGTGCGTTTGTGCATGCATGCAGGTGTGTTATCCACTTTCTCACCCATGGCTTGGTCCCCGCCATAGCGCGTGCTCGTCAGTCTCTGTTGGTGGGATGGAGTCACTGCATGTGTTACAGTTCCAGCCCAGGGTGAGGTCGGGCTTTGTTTCTTCCCTTCCTATGTGTAGCAGGGACCCCCAGACAGGATGGCAGGAAGGGAGTTAGCAGGTTCTTGACAAAGGACATCTCAAGCCTTGAAAGGGAAAGTTTTTCTTGTCAAAAACTTACATGAAGATCCCTGGGCGCCCCTCTCCCCCATCCTGAGCCCCCTCAGCCTAACTCCTTCCACTGCTTGCTCTCCTCACAGCCCAACCAACACACAGCCTGTGTCCCCCCCTTGCCCGAGGCCTCCAACCCTTTGTAGTACATTTGTGGAGTTTGATTCACTTCTTATTGGACAGTAGCATAATGACATCAGCAGCAGGGTAGCCAATAATCATGCAGTGGACTTAAAAGCATACGGTACAGCAATCCGATTGGTTAAAATGATGTCGCATGCACACTCACGCCCCCCTCACACACGTAGACACTCTCTCTGGCTCACACACGTGGCATGTCATGCAATTTTGCCTAGAAATGCTGGCCCCAGTCCTGGCCATGCAATGACGTGCAGGCCTCTCATCCCTCGGAAGGACCCCACTGAACCCTCTGGGCTGGGGAGACCCGAGGCAGCCAGCCTTTGCTTTGCCAGCAGCAACTCCTACTGGCAGATTTTAGTGGGGCCCCGGTAAAAGCCTCTTGTCTCATCCTCTTCAAAACTGACACACTGTAATAATAAGGAGAGAGAATGGCTGGGACCTTCCCCAGCTGGGGTTTAGGGGGCTTGTCATTGGAAACAATAGACACCATTAGCTGATCTATCTATCTATCTATCTGCCTAGACGTGGTATCTTAACACCAGAGCAATGAAAGTCACCCATCTCCCACACCTTTCCTCCAGAAGCAGCGCCAGCAGGACATTTGGCACCTCTCTGCTTTCCCGCTGTTCCTGACTTGCTGCGGACTGTGGCAAGGTGGCTCCGTCTGTCGGGGCCATCTGCGGCCAGGCACCCCTGGACTCTCCCCACAACAGCTGCATGCCAGGGTGTAGCAGCTGCCTAAAGGGAAGATAGCTGCTTTACCTCTGAGCGGAGGTGAGGCCTGTGTCCTGGGGAGAGGCTCTTGGTACGTGTGGGGGCCCCACTGAGCAGCCCTGTTGGCCCCAGCTCAGCCCTTTAGCAGAGAGGCATTTTAATTAATTGTCAACAGGTTTTTTACTATATAGATTTAGCTGTGGTGCCTGAGAAAATGCTGTTTAAGAGATTAAATTCGGTTTGGATTAATGGCCTCTGACAGCTTTTCCGCCTTTGCAAACAAAGTGGGTTTGAAGTGTAATAAAGCGGCGTGTAGGACGCATGGAGAGCTGCTCCAGCACTAGGCTCCCAGATGGGAGAGCCTGCCACCCAACCCCCAGGGGGGCACCATGGCATGGATCTGAAATGGCAAAGCTTTTGGTACAGTCTCCCACAATATTCTTATCGGCAAGTTAAAGAAGTATGGGTTGGATGAATGGACATTAAGATGGATAGAAAGCTGGCTAGATCATCAGGCATCATGGGTAGTGATCAGTGGCTCCATGTCTAATTGGCAGCCGTTAACAAGCGGAGTGCCCCAGGGGGTGGTGCTGGGGCTGGTTTTGTTCAATATCTTCAGTAATGATCTGGCTAATGGGGTGGATTTCACCCTCAGCAAGTCTGCAGATGACACTAAGCTAGGGGAAGTGTTAGATACATTGAAAGACAGAGTTCGGATACAGAGTGACCTAGACAAATTAGAGGATTGGGCCAAAAGAAATCTGATGAGATTCAACAAGGAAAACTGCAGAGTCCTGCACTTAGGACAGAAGAATCCCATGCATAGCTACAGACTGGGCACCGACGACCTAGGCAGCAGTTCTGCAGAAAAGGATCTGGGGGTTACGGTGGATAAGAAGCTGGATATGAGTCAGCAGTGTGCCCTGGTTGCCAAGAAGGCTAATGGCATATTGGGCTGCATTAGTAGGAGCATTACCAGCAGATTGAGAAAAGTGATTATTCCCCTCTATTCGGCACTGGTGAGGCCGCATTTGAAGTATTGTGTCCAGTTTTGGGGCCCCCGCTACAGAAAGGAAAAAGTCCAGCGGAAGCCAACAAAAATGATAAGGGGGCTGGAGCACATGACTTAGGAGGAGAGGCTGAGGGAACTAGGCTTGTTGAGTCTGCAGAAGAGAAGAATGAGGGGGGATTTGATAGCAGCCTTTAACTACCTGAAAGGGGGTTCCAGGGAGGATGGAGCTAGGCTGTTCTCAGTGGTGGCAGATGACAGAACTAGGAGCAATGGTCTCGAGTTGCAGTGGGGGAGGTCTAGGTTGGACATTAGGGAAAGCTTTTTCACTAGGAGGGTGGTGAAGCACTGGGATGGGTTACCTAGGGAGGTGGTGGAATCTCCCTCCTTAGAGGTTTTTAAGGCCCAGCTTGAAATAGCCCTGGCTGGGATGGTTTAGTTGAGGTCGGTCCTGCTTTGAGCAGGGGATTGGACTAGATACCTCCTGAGGTCCCTTCCAACCCTCATCTTCTGTGATTCTATGGCCTCAGAAAGCCTCCCCCAAAACTTCCAGCCAACCCCTGAGTGCCCAGGGCACCCATCAAGCAGCATGGCCAGAGTTGGCATCAGCGACCGGCACCAAGCAGACGCTGCCAGGGTTTGCCTCTTTTCCAAACAGCAAAGGGAGGAGAGTGTCCAGGTGAGACTCCACCTGCAGTGAGATCATGCAGGCGAACACTGGGTGCAAGTCCTGGAACTGGGCAACAAACGCACCATGCTGAGTCCAGGGTTGGCAAAGGGCTCTGGGGCGGGAGATGCCTTCCACTCCGTATGATCCCTGCCAGCTCCCAGCAAGAGCAGCACTCCAGATGGCCTAGCAGGAGCCTGCTCCTCTCTCCATTCCCATGATAGCCCCGGGGGGCAGCGGGGCCCTGCGGAGAGCAGAGAAGCAAAGGTGGGCCCGTGATGATGTCTGGGTGCAGAATGGCCAACCAGAGACGGTGTCCGTGAGCAGCACAGGAGTTCACTGATAATCTTTGATGCAGGCACCCCAGAGGCAGGGGGCTGAACTCAGAAATGGGGTCCAAGCCGTGGAGAAAGGTTGAGGTTCCTGGCCGTTGAACAGATGCTTGCCGCATGCAGTTTGGGGCTATTTGTTCTCAGATGCTCTCCGGCCTGCCCAGTAGCCCAGCCCTTCCCTAGCGGTACTTTGGGCACAAGCCTTAGCCTCTCCTTGCTGCTGCTTGGCAAAAGGCACAGAGCTGACCCCTTCCCATCTCTCCTTGTTCGCACCCCGTCTCTCCCGGCCACCTCCTGGATTCCCTGTGCAGCCCAGCCGGGAGAGGTTGCAAGCTCCCAGATGGGAAGTGCCGCGTGCCGCATTGGCACATCAGCAGTTGAATTCCATTGCTTTCCAACCCCGGGATTTGCCAGTCGTGTTCTGCTCTGAGGCTGCTGGTGGCCGTGTGGCTGAATAGGCACCAGGCGGAAAGTGACCTTCTGTCACTGTGTGCGATCTGTGGTCAGTGCCCCATCTGTCCCAGCCCTACCCGCTGCTGGCCACCCAAACTCCTGTTTGGTATCACCTCCCCCCTAGACAATTACTGCATTGCAACCAGTTCCAGAGAGGACAGGGAACAGGCAAACTATGAGCAAAGGGCTGATCTTTTCTCAGCTACGGGACCAGACCCAGGACCTTTCTAGGATCTGCCCATGTGGCGGGTGCATGGACACGTGATCCATCCATCCAGACTCCCACCCCCTGAAAGATACCTGCCCCTCACTTTTCCCTGGTCCTGAGCACTCCCCGCCATACCCACGCATGCTCCTGCCTCTCTTCCTACATTTTCCTGAGCACAGATTTTAAAATGCAGTTCAGCGTCTCAGCCATTTTGGAGCCATTATTCATTTCACGCCTGCTCATTCATTACAGGGCCCGCATGCTCTCTAGCAGGTCCTTTTATGCTGATGTATTTGCGAAAGGCCTTCTTATTCCCTGTTCCTCCTTAACTCATTCCGTTGCCAAGGAAAAGGCCTCCAGGCCGCCGGCTCCGGAGTTAGTTATGGCTAAAGCATCAGGCACCACAATGGGTTTCACCGAGGTCTGCTGTCTCTCCCACTGCACTCAGCTCCTTTGTGTCATCGCTGAAGAACTCAGCAGCATACAGATTCTTGTGCAAGGTCTTTCATCTTCAATACGTTCCTCCCTGGCACGCAGGGGCCAGTGGAATGTTGCAAATGCTATTCATTATGAGCTCAGCCCCTTTTATCCCTTCACAAACGGCTCGTGACTGAATCTCGGCTCCTGCTGGGCTATGAGTTACCCGGAAGATCCCGCAATATCACTCGGAACCATCATTTGAAAAGAAATATATCCAAAGGGGACCAATGACACGTGAGTTTTGACTAGAATTGGTAGAAACCCACTTTATCGAGTGAATAATCTTTTGTGCTAAAATTCAGGGTGCTTTGGTGCCTCTTGGGCATTTCCGAATGCTCACAGAGATGGAATAATGCAGCCCCAGGAGCCAGAAAGAACCGGGCTTAGCACCATTGGCGTAGTTTGACATCTATATTTAGGGGAGCAGGGCATAGTTTGACTTCAATATTTTGGGGTTATGCCCTGCCATACCTGCCCCTCAGGTTTTCAGGGCGGGGGAAGCCACATGCAATGGTCTCTGGGGGCAGAGCCAGCCTTGGGCACAGAGGCTGCCAGGAGCAGAAATTGGTGCGACAGCAGCAGATGTTGATATTGACCCACAGGCTGGATGACCCACAGAGGATAGACGGGGTGGGGGTGGCACTCTCTCCCCCAGCCCCGCCACGCAGGGCTGGTCTTAGCCAGCTGGCATTGCCGCTTGCCCTCCTGAATGTGCCTTTGTGCCACCTGCAGGGGGCGTGCCCCACAGTTTGAAAACCACTGTTACACAGTTGGGGGGACACTGATGCTACATGGCCCCCCAATCTCCACCAATGCACAGCACTTTTAATGGCCAGGAGTTACACTCACCACTGAACACAGGATCAAGGTAAAGATTCCACTTGCACCCCCTTCCACATAGCTATAGACTGTAAGGCCAGAAGACACCATTTGGATCAGTCTGAGCTCCCATATATCACAGGCCACAGACCCTCACTGATTTATTCCTGCATCCAGTCCACAACTTCTCCTCAAGCTAGAACATATTTTTTAGAAAGAGACATCCAATCTTGATTTAAAGACTGCAAGTGATGGAGTTGTTCCAATGGCTAATTACCCTCACTGTTATAAACGGAGGTCTTATCCCTATCTGTCTAGATTCAGCTTTCAGAGAGAAGCTTTTTTTTTACCTTCATTTCTTATATTAAAGAGCCCTCTGCTATCAGAAATCTCTTCCTCATGTAGGTCCGCAAAGACCGTGATAAACTCTTAATCTGCTCTTTCATAAACTACGCAGATTTCGCTTCCTAAGTCTTTCACTGCAAGGCACATAAGGCCTGAAAACATTTGTATAGCTCTTTACTGAACCATCTTCAATTTGTGGACATCGCTTTCCAAGTGCAAAGCCTAAAACAGGCCCCAGTGTAATGATCCCACCAACGCCATACAGAAAGGCAATGCCACTTATGTATGCTAGTCGCTATTCCCCTTCTTACACATCCAAAAACCACATTAGCTATAGCATCACACTGTGAGCTTATGGTCACTTATCATGGTGCATAAAACTTGTGCTGCCTGTCTGCACATAGGTGAATTTCACCCCCAAACATCTGCAAATCTGGCCTTCTACTTGCTGGCCAGCTCAGCTCTTTCCACCTTTGGGTATGTCCACATTACATAGTCGGCAGTGCAGGATCGATTTTGCAGGATTAATTGAGAGGCAGTGGCGACGCGCTCAATCCATCCAGAAGTCGACTCAATACATTCACCCCCGCAAAAAAATTAACGCCGTGTCGACGGGAAGGTGTTTCCCGTTGGTGCAGCATAGTGGGGACAACACAATAATTAGAATTTAGAAAGTCTACGGGAGATACGCAAGCTACTCTATGTAGCTTGCATATCTCTCATTGACTGCCGCCGAATTTCACCGGCAGTGTAAACCAGGCCTTTGATTAAAAACCAGATCGTCAGTTCTAACAGTGGCACCCTCCAAAGGTGACGCGCTGTTCCTCTGCCATTGAAAATAGAAGTTACACCGTTCCCCAAGGTATACGAAAGTTTGCTAAAACAGTTTCTGATGTGCAAGAAGGGCCTGGTTTGACGTTCACGCTGATGTAAATCAGGCGGCGCTCCAGGGGAGAAACCGCTGTGAGATCACGGTCAGGCTCTGCAAATCTGGAGCTTTCTCTCGTTTATGTCGGAGACGGGTGGCAACACAGAAGAGTAGAGCTCTCTTAATCCCTGTGCGCTGCCTTGTTCATATGGCTGGGTCGCTTCTAGCTGAACTCCCTTCTATCCCTGTCCCCTTCGTGTCTAGGGAACAAGGCCCTCGGACTCCACTTTACTGATCATGACATGGAGAGGGCAGAGACAGACACCTTTACCGTCTGGGCCTTGCCATGGCTGTTTTTGCTGAGTTGTGTTTCCCAACTGGCAGATTTAGACCCTCTCAACCCGCTGTCTCTTCTGCTTCAATTGTACTAAAAACACTGGTCAGCCCTTCGTGCCGTGTGAGCCCTTCCACTCTGCCATTGTGACGTTTCTATCGGCACTGCTGGACGAGCCCCGCTGCGTTTTGTTTGCAGATGTGCAGGAGTGTCGTCCCACGGGGCTGCAGGGATAGCTGCCATTTTGTGTTTCGCTCCCCATGTCGCAGGCTGCGGCCCGCGCTCGCTCTCAGGATGAGCTTCCATTTGTGCTTTCTTTGTTTTCCTCCGCCTGAACTCGAAATCATCCAGGGAGACAGCACGTGCTCTGCCCTTTGTGCAATGGTGAACGGAACTGTTCGGAATGGACGGGATCCCATCGCTGGGCCGTAACACGCCCGGCACGCGCTGAGATCACATTTGGCCCTTCCTCAGTCTGGGGAGTAAGATGCCGAATGGTAAGGCTTTGAGCTGCAGCGGAGTTTGGGCTGGTTGATTGTCGTAAAGGGGTCGTCAATGAGTTAACTGGGTTCCTCACTATATTATTCTCCACCCCATCCCTACCTCCTGTGTAGTTAGCAGGAGTTCCCTTGTGTTGCCCTTGTGATGCAGATGATTAAAGCAGCAACTTCGCTGCAGTCCTGAGAGCAGACTGGGTTTCTTTGCCCTGAGCGGTCCCTTAACCAATGTGATGGGGAGGAAAAACATAAGAATGGCCACGTAAAAGAAAATGGAGGGGGTTTCATACAGAAAATGAGGGCTGGCAGCAAGATCCCGAAAGACTGGGCCACTCTTTTCTTTTCTTTTCTTTTCTTTTCTTTTCTTTTCTTTTCTTTTC
>ML675638.1:7365596-7420263 GCA_007922155.1 Mesoclemmys tuberculata
TCTTTTCTTTTCTTTTCTTTTCTTTTCTTTTCTTTTCTTTTCTTTTCTTTTCTTTTCTTTTCTATAAATAAGGACGAACCAAACTTGTTCACCTAGCAGCACTCTTCAGCTTCCATCACTGACCCTTCAGCTTTCAGCACTCCGAGGGTTATTGCTGATAATGCACCACCAAAAGGCTGGAGTCTGCCATGGAAATGCGGAGCCAGTGAGGTCCTAAGGCTGAAACTCCTGTTTCCCAGGACAGTTCCCCACCCCCTTCTCTACATACCAGCTGAGAGCCAATCACGGCAGGATGGGCAGACTGGCTTGGCTGAAAAGAAACAGTGCCCAAAACTACAACTAAATCCCAATATGTACTGAGGGCACATGAGGAAGAGTAACTTCTTCGCGTGTTTACCCCCCGACAGGTAACCAAATCTCTGCATCTTGGACAAGGAGATAAATTTATTGATGCTTTGAACCTCCCCCCACCCAAGCCCTCGGCACTTTGTGTGGCTCTGGAGATGATCCTATATGTCACAGTGAGTTTATCCCTCATGAAAGATGTTATGCGGCAGCCATCGAGACTGGTTTCCTTGTATCCACGGGAAAGGGACACCATGACCATTGTCAGGGCAAGCGTCCAGAGTGCTAAGCTGGGCCAGTGGTGTGGTGGTTTTCAAGGGTCTGACATATGTGGGAATCAATATATCTTCTAGCTCTAATTTCCATGGCTGGCTAGTCCATATCCCACAGGCCACCCTACAGCCATCAAAGTTGGCTTTAGATTGTTAGAAAACAGAGACCAGCATGGAACCAGTGGACCAATGTGAAAGGGTCTGTAAGGCTTCAATTGCCAGTTGCCTGAGCCCTTCCAAGCTAAGAGTTCATGGAGTCGGGCCAGATTTTCACAACAGCTCAGCACCCACCGTGCACCCGGGATTTGGAACCCTTCTGAAAATTTCACCCCTCTTGTGGGTGCTGAGGTCCTTTGAAATGTCAGGTCCGAATGGCCACATTCCACAGGGCTGAGCACAGCGAAGCCTCCTCCAGCTGTGACGTGTTTATAAATTTTGTACAGGGTAAGACAAACGACTTAAATTTCACACTAATATTAAAAAGCTTTATCAAGTCACGGAAGCAGTTCTTCTCCTTTGCCAACATGCCAGCCATCTTAGACATGAGAGCGAGGGCTATTCAGCTGGGAGGTATTGGTTTTTAAATTGTTCTGGACTTTGGATGTTATTGAATAACACAACTTACAGAGAGGCCCGGAGGCAGCTGCTTTTCCACCATTCGCAATCCACGCCTTGCAGAGTCAAAACGCACTGCCTTTCTGGGGTTTGGCGTTTTGCACAAATCTATGAATAGTAGGACAATATAAAGTTCAGCTCAAGGCTTCTTCCCAGATTTTGTTCCTGCCTGAGGACTATTCAGCCCACACCCGAGATCCTAGCTTCCTAGAGAGCTGCTTCCACCTCCCTTGTACACAGGTGGGGCAATCAGTGAGTCAGTACAGCCTATTTACCTTTTCTCAGTAAGATTAACCCCTGCTACAAGTTGGAGTGGTTCAAGCAAACACCCGTAGCCTGTTACAAAAGCAGACTACACAGGAACGTGTCCTGGGCTTTTGAAAATGGAAAGGCATTGCTAGCGTTTGCATTTGCATCATGGCACCTGGCATCCTTTGAGAGCCGCTCTGCACTGAAATCATGGCAGCTGCTAGTTACCAGAGCTTCCAGGGGAAGAGAAAGGACCTCTGGTGGAGATCACCGTTACACTGTGTGTGAGAATCCCTCCGGCTACCCATTCATTTGGACACAGCACGGGCAGAATGTGTAGGGTAAATGCTAAAGGGTTTTTATCCCAGCAGCACGAATAGAGGCTACACAGCAATTTCTCTAGGATTGACCCCATTAGACTTGGTTGAGTATTCTTGTAGCCTTGCTGCATGGCAGGCCACTGGCAAACTCCCTGGGATGATAGGCCTAGACCCTCCGAATCAGCATCAGAGGCAGCTTTTCAAGGCCCATTAGCCCCTAGAAGCACAGTTAGAGTGTACAGGGCAAGCTCCCTTCAGAGCCCTGGGAAGGTTGGAGGAGTGCAGCAGGATTTAAGAAGAGCGTTTCAGTCCACGGCTCCGATTCTGGGGCAGAGCAGACTCAAATCTACGTGCAAAGCTTCTGGATTTCTACAGCTGCTCTGGCATGGCTGGAAGTGCATCACTGGTCAGTAAGAGCGCTGCTTGCTCCGCTCCCTTCCAGAGAAGCCCACAGAGCTGGCAACAAGCGCTCAGAAGTCACCATTCCTGCGATCAATTTCACCATATCTTCACATCTGTGAGCTCAGCACGACTTCTGCAGATTGACTCGCTCTTCCAAATTATCCAGCTGATCTTTTGGCCAATCTTGGGCCTTTGCATTTTACTATTCAAACTTGGAATCTTGAGTTCCAATTGTGTCGCTGAGTTGGGACTGGTCGTACAAGTGACATCAGACGGAGTTTGTTAGGAACACAGGGCTGGAAGGGACCTCTTGGGTCATCATCATGTCCAGTCCCCTGGTACAGCAGGCAACCCCATCACATAATCACATTGATACATTTATCAAGATCCATCTTAAAACTAGTCAGGTTGGTCCTTGACTGGCTGAGTGTAACTTTTACAATCTGGCATCTGGTGTGAAAGAGCAAGGAACGAGAATTTAAATTTGCTTTCTGCACGTACCTGAGTGTTTGCATGTAAAAGTGATTTTCTGGGATGTCTTGGGTGAGTAAAACTCAATTGCACAAATGTTTGTGGCAAGGAAACACAAAAGGATAAGCCAAAACAAATTCTTAGCAATAAACAAACAAATAGGTAGAGAAGAGTGTGGGTTTGGTTTGCTTCGCAATAAGCACCCAGCGCTGCTTGTGTAATTATCATGTGCGAGTGTGTGTTGAGGGGAGACACTTATTTACACTTCCGATCCATTGCATTAACTCTGTTCTCCTCAACAGAGCTGGTTGAAAAACCATGTGTGAGGGTTTCCTTGTGAAAAAATTCAGGCAAAAACACCCCCCAAAACAATTTGCAAAAGAACAACTTGCTTGTTCACTGTTCCAATAAAGTCTGGCTCTCTTGATTTTTAGGGCATGGTGCAAGGCCTGTATCTTCCACCGGGTTGCATCTGGGAGGTGGGATTAGTGTGAATTTATTCATCTACCCTGGGGGAGAAAAGTCCTACTTTTTACATCAAGCTAACTCTGATGTACCCAGAGAAATTGCTTTCGGTTCATTTGATACATTTAAAGACAAATAAATAAATAAGCACCTGCTGGTGAAGAACTGGTGCAGGAGTTTGAGTCCTATGGTGGACCCTGTATACCTAGGGAGCAAACCGAATTACCTAGTGGTGCAGCCCTGGGTTCTCTAGGAGCGAGACAGGCCAGTGTCAACTGTTCTTCAAAGGACCTATGGGTCCTTTGCTCCAACTATTTGCTATTTGTTATTAGTAGATTCATAAATTCAAAGACCTGAAGGGACCACTAGAACAACGTAATCTGACCTGCTGCACGGCACAGTCCAGAGAATTCGGCAGTGGAGGAAACGTCTTCCCTATTATACAAGTGACACTATGAATTCCAAGACGCTGTGGTGAACTTAGACAAGGTCTTTTGGAAACAGACGTTCAATCTTGCTTCAGAATTATGAAGATTTTACCGCTTCCTGTGGTAAGTCGGTTTAGAGGCCAGCTACCTTCACTGTTAAAAAATTGCATCTTATTGCCAAGGTTTTTTACCCCCGACTTCAATTCCAACCATAGGGTCTTGAGTCATCTTAGTTACATGGTGTTGTTTCTGCTTCCTGGTTGAATGAGTGAAAAACGTTTGGCACAAGAGAATAACAATTCATGGCTAATGAAAAACTAAAAGTTTTCTTCACGTAAGTCCTCTCATTCACATGAGAAAATGGACACTTGGATGAAGAACAGCCAGTCCCAAACATTAGTAGGAACAAAATATGCAGGAATAGAAAATAAAAATGACCGCAGACAGGCTTACACTAAGCAGCCATTCAGAATTCACATGAAAGGTTGAGATCATTAGCCGTGCAGGAATTAGCCAGTCCTCAATCCAATTTTGAAATACAGGCTGGAAAAATGTTCCAGGAGGACCACTTGGTTAAGCTGTCTCTTCCACCATGTGTGAGGCTGATGGGAAATGAGGACAAGATCTCGTCCCTAGTTCTTAACCTGCTGTGTCAAGAGTAAAGCTGTGCCTGGGGGGTGCGGAGAGCTGCTATGACAAGGTGCAGCTGGAAGACATTTGAAGTGCACGACGTGGCAAGTTTTACTGGTCCTACATGACTCAGAAACGAGGCTACGTACTTCTGAGCACCATCTACTGGCACCTAATCCATTACTTGCATCTAACCAGACCCCTCATGGACGGAGCATCCCCCTAATAGGTTGAATCCCAGGTTCCACGGTGCCTGGAGAGGAAAGGTGTCAATCTCCAAGACTGTGGGACAGTGGAAGCTCCCCCAGTTGTGACCCAGTTGCCCTAGGGGCTCCCTTCGGCTGGACTGGGTCCGAATGATCCCCTCCATCCTACAGCTTCAGCTATTGAAACATGCCAGTGAGAGACAGCTCCTAGAGGATCCATGTCGGGTTGGACAAAGGATGCTGGGCGAAGATGCAATGGGAATGTTAGTTACCTTTGTGTAGACATCCAGCCTGGTAGGATGAATCCAATAAAATTGCTACTCTTCTGCCTCAGCACAGAGCCTCCAGGCGGCAATTCTGGGCGGGGGCCCCAGGGCCTGTACATACAGCAATTACAGCCCAGAAACACTTGCCTCGGCATCCTCCAGGAATGAAGTGTGGCAATTCAGCTGCTGAATCAGCTAAAAAGTCCTTCCCAATGAGCTGTCGAGAGATAGCTGCTTTTTTTTGGGGTTCTTTTTTTAATAAAACTGTGTTTATGATGGTGGATAAAACATTTTTGTCGTCCTTAATAAAAAAACCTTTATTACCAATCAAAAATGAATGGCGACAGGATAAGCTATATATCAAAGCACAGCTTGGACATTGGGTATTTTAACAAAGCAGCACTGATGTGGGCTGGTGCTGAGGGGGGATTACATTTTATATTGGAACGTATTTTAAAATAGCTGGACTTAATCCTACACGTGCGTATAAAACTCTTCCAAGGTGATCCAAGCTGTCGATTGATATTAGAGCAAAGAAAGTGACCATCTATAAAAGAAAAGTGATGTGAGAGGGGTAATCAGAGGAGGGAATCTTCAGAGGAGCTTTAGCTAAGAGATCAAGATTCAAGGTTAAATCAGGACAAGCAGTTGGATTTGTTTGAAATTTTCCTTGTCTCTGGAAAACTGGCACAAAATGTGGTCCAAGAACCCTGCTCTGGGAATGAGGCACCTAACTCCCTGAGGTTTTCCTATAAATCCCATTAGTCATCTGCATCTTTGGGTGCCTAAATATCTTTGTAAATCTGGCCTTCAGTGAACAGGCCAGGAGCTGAAATGAGTTGGTGTGAACGATATTCATGTTTATGAATATCAAATATATCAGTAGAAATCAAGTTTGACTAGGTTCTTTGGAAAATATTTCTGCCTCAAACAATCTGACCAGCTGTATTTCTAACGTAACTGCCAATTTGTTGTCGCCAAATCCCAAAATGTCCATTCAAATCCAGATGGGAGCACCAGCCTCCACAGGGCCTGAGATGCCAGACTTGAGAGGAGGGTAGACAGCAGATGAGGGCCTGAGTCATTTGCACAAAACACTTGGTTTGCAAAGGAACCTGGCTCATTCAGTCTCCCCATTTTCACTTCCTTCAGGTCAATAATCCTTCTAAGCACCGATTGCTCTTTAGGGAGCACTCGCCAGCCAAGTTCATCTCTCATCAGCAGCTCTGGCATTTCATGAATATTTCTTAATTTCACTGGGAAAACGATGAGATCCGGGTGAGATCCTGGTGGGCTGCGTTCAGCTCAGAGGAACCAGAAGACTAACCCAATTCCCCTTTGACAACTAACGGATTGTGTGCCTGGTAATTAAACCCTGAACTGCTCTCTGAGACTGGGATCGCATTGCAGCCATTGGCACACGAGTGTAAACTAGCGGCTTCTCTGTTTATCTCTTTGATGTGCTTTAGCTGCAGCAGGAAAGCCTGTGCGCAAGGCAAGAGAGGCCACCTACACGCTCATCCATTACACCACAGCCCTTATCAATAATTTACTATCCTCTCTGTGTCTGCTCCAGTCAAAGGCACAGCAGAGTCTATTTGTAACGCAACAGTGCCCTAGTCAATAAGCACCTGCGGTTAGGTATTATTCTCCTGGCAAACATGTACAAGCCTGTAACTACAGACGTGGAATCTCAGAAAGAGACAAAACACAACCTCAGCTGAAAAATTAACTTCTAGCAAAGCGGCTCTGCTAGTGGGTCAGGGATGGAGCTGTCCGTGTGGGGAGTCCGCCCCAAGCAGCGTATTCAGGCTGTAGAGCTCAGACCCTCACCAGGCAGACGTGGTGGCATTCAGAGCTCGGGTCTGCCATTGTGCATACGTGTTGCCACGTGACCTTTCACGCCATGATCACCTACCACGCCTCAAACAATGCAACGTGCTAGCGGATGGCTTTTTTCTTACAACTTATCTTGTAGGATCTTGTCGTTCCTTTTCCGTTCTTGATCACTCACTCTGTTCTGCAGATGATCCTGGCCTTGTCCGTCTCTCTTGACTAAAGGCTTCTGAGCTGAGATCTCTGCTGATCTCTGCAGTACATACTTTGATAAGGTAGGCCCTGAGGCGACAAACACTTGTGCGTGTGAGTGACTTTACCCACACAAGTTGTCCTCTTTGAACTCAGCGTGGGGCATTTTCAACAGCATAGCCTTTCCTAGATGTCATTCCAGGGATGCGGTGGGTGAGGTAATATCTCCTATTGGACAACTTCTGTTGGAGAGAGAGCTGGAAATCTGGTCTTTCTCTCCAACAGAAGTTGGTCTGATAACGGATGGTATTTCACGCACCTTACCCCTCTAATATGCTGGGACCGACACTGCTAAAGCACTGCATACATTCAGCTGAGGAATCCGTTTGCTGTAAGCCAGCAAATTGTCACTTTTCCTCTCTGCTTAGCACATTATCTAAGGGCAGATCATTGTGTGTGCCTGGCATGGGATCAGCTTGCTAGGCACACTGCGATAGCCTGTCCTGCAAGAGGATCTACTTGTATCTAAGACTATAGTAAAAGAAATTGGGCTTTTCTCATAACTCCACTTCCAGCCTCTGGGGAGCTCGGCCTCCAGCACCATCTCCATTCAGAGTCTTCTTTGCAGACCTAGCAGAGAATTGCAGCGGTGGAAACAAGCTAGTAGAAATGTCGTAAGAGTCCAGCCTTCCCGGGATGTGCACGCGATTCTCTGAGGCTACCCAAGCTGCGATAAATCAGCGGGATTTAGAAAGGCCCTTGGATGACTGAAGGATCCCTGGGTTTTAGATAATGGATATACAGTGAGAATGATTTAAAATCTTTTAAATGTTAATGCAACAACAATAAAGCTAAAATAAGCAAGTCTCCTAGTCCAGGCTAAGATCTACGTACATGCAAAATATTGTGGCCATTAGCCACTTAGCTCCCAATCTTCAAAGACATGTTGGCACCTATCTCCTATCGATTGCAGCTGATTTCAGTGGGAGTTGGGCACCTAAACCCCTTCCAAGATTTGGGTCTTAAGGCCCAATCTTACAGGCATCTATGCACAGACTGATCTTGATTTCAGTGGGAATCCTCACATCCGTGAAGACAAGGCTGCGTGTAAGCATTTGCACTGCTGGGGATGCCCCCAGCATGTGGACAGCAGCGAAACGACTCACCGGAGTCAGGGCTGAAAGGTCAGACCCATGATGTAGAGCAAGATTTACCTCTTGACTACGAGCAGTTTAAATAATGATGTTAAAAGCACGGTAGTGAGGGGCGATAACGATAATTAAGTGCTACTGTTGTGATCCATCTGACAGGCCGAGAATAAGCAATCAGGAGTATTTTTTAATAAAAATATGACTCCTGCAGGATTTGAACTTGCTACTTAACACAGATACTATTGGCACAAAATTAAGCTACAGTCTTTCATTAAGCACCACACAGGCATTGCAAGCAGGGCTCAATTAGCTGAAGGAAGGAGCCCTGTTCTAAGAAAGCCACAGAAACAATGCTGTAATCTACTGAGAAATATTAGTACAAGATCACATATTCCATAAAGACAACAGAATGCATCAGGGATGCCCTCCATGGCTCCAGTCGCCACCTACATACAAAGTGTCAGGAAAACAAACCCTGCATTTAAATTCTTTGATAAGAAAGAGCATGCCTCTCTCTGTTAGGCGTAGAATATTTGCAGGTAAAGATATAATTAAGCCTTGCAAACTGCAGGATCCGTTTGAGCATGAAAGGAAGAAAAAATATGAGGAATTTTTAATAACAATACAAATCTAACTTGACTGAATGAGCAGGCAGCGCAATTCCATCCATTAGCAAACGCTCCTGCAAATGGACAGGTGTTAAATTAGCCACTGGAGGCTTCCAGGAGGCTCATTCATTGCATCAAAAACACAGCAAGAATTACAAGCAAAAAAGGAATTTTAAAAAGGGAAAAAGTAGAAGAGCTCCAGGGTCACATTTTTTGCCTGGGTGTAAGCCAGTGATTAATTGATCTCGCCAAATATAAGGTGACTGTCTTCTGAATTCCATAATGGGAGTCAGATGCATGAAAAAATATCATATAGATCAACTTCACTTACTCCAGGCAGCACCCACGCTTAGCCCACTGGCCAGCCGGTCAGCACGTGAGTCGCATGTGACCCGAGAGCTTGTGACTCTACTGGTTTTCTGCAAGGACTTACGAGGGCTAAGCAGAAATGCAAGGGCATGGCTCAAGTCCTTCCTCGGGCTTCAAGAAGGGTAACTTTGATTCACAGCTGGAGGCTGAGGGGCACTTTTGTGAGCTCCCTTGCTAATGAGCACAACTGCAGTGAAGGCGAGTTATAGCATCCCACCCAAAATTCATACCTAAAGTTATCACAGAATCATAGATGATTAGAGTCGGAAGGGACCTCAGGAGGCATCTAGTCCAACCCACTCCTCAAAGCAGGACTATCCTCAGCTAAATCATCCCAGCCAGGGTTTTGTCAAGCCTCACTTTAAAAACCTCTAAAGATGGAGATGCCACCACCTCTCTAAGTAACCCATTCCAGTGCTTCACCACCCTCCTAGTGAAAAACCTTTTCCTAATGTCCAACCTAGACCTCCCCCACTGCAACTTGAGACCGTTGTTCCTTGTTCCGTCATCTACCACCATTAGAACAGCCTAGCTCCATCCTCCTTGGAACCCCCTTTCAGGTAGTTAAAGGCTGCTATCAAATCCCCCCCATTCTTCTCTTCTGCAGACTAAACAAGCCTAGTTCCCGCAGCCTCTCCTCATAAGTCTTGTGCTCCAGCCCCTAATCATTTTTGTTGCCCTCCGCTGGACTCTCTCCAACTTGTCCACATCCTTTTTGTAGTGGGGGGCCCAAAACTGGACACAATACTCCAAATGCGGCCTCACCAGTGCCGAAGAGAGGGGAATAATCACGTCCCGTGATCTGCTGTCAATGCTCTTACTAATTAACTCCTACTAAGTTACTGGCACCCAGTCTATCTGTCCCATCCACTCTCCTGCTATTTGGATGGAAGGAGGTTCTCTCTTTTATTGGACCAACTTCTGTTGGAGGAAGGTACAAGCTTCTTCCTCAGGATGAGCGAAGGTAGGAATAGAGTCATTTGAATCTGGCTGAGTGAAATTGGATTCAAGGCCGTTCTGAACCGCTCGTGGTTAGTTACGGGGATAGTTACATCAGAAGTAACTCAACCAAACATCTGAGAGATGACATCCACTCATTTGCATATCATGTTTCTATTGGTTTCAGGACAGTAACCCGTGGTTTGGAATTCACCTTTCATGTGACACCAATTGAATTTCACGGCAAAGGCCTTAGGGTTACTAGACTCTGCATCTATTATAAATTCACAATGCGACGTAAGCCCAAGGAAACTGTAGTGAAAGGAGATGCGGCCTAAACAAATAAGAGGATGAAAGACAACGCTGCATTTTTTTATGTTCCTTTCTAATTGGAGTCCCTGCTGTGTGTGTTTTCTTCTTTGATATTCAGAAGCACAAGTGTCTCCAGGAGAGGGAGTGAAGTCCTTTCTCTTTACTGTCTGGATTTCTGGCTTCTACAAATGAAAGCCCATTGTAGCTCATTTGTGCATCAGCCAGGAGCTTCTGAAAGAGCTTCTGGGCATGCAATCCCTATCAACGATAGCTCCTACTGTTCCATCCACCCCTTCTTATACCTAGTTTCTTCTGCCAGCTCCATGAATTACCATAGCCAGCAAGCATCACTTTGGAGTGTATGGACTCCACTATCTGTTGCAGAAAGAAACAGCTATGAGTGCTTTTTTTTTTTTCAGTTTGTTTTGCACATCTGTGGGAAATTTCCAAGCAAGAAGAAGGATAGAAGAGGAGGGGTGGAAGGGACCTCAGGGAGTATCTAGTCCAACCCCTGCTCCTTGTACCCACTGGCCATGCAGTATTGTTTCATAGGCATAAATGGCACGCTGTATTTATTGCCACTGATGCAGGGCATATCATTGTGTAATTATCCAGCTTTAAATGAGAGAGCAAGCAGGGAAACTGTACAGGCCTGGAGCTCTGGGGGAGCTAAAAGAGCTGGAGAGAGATAAGAGCCACAGAGATACAAGGGTTTTCATCCTGGAGGTGCAGACTCTGGGCACGGTCTCTCCAGTCTCTAGCCCACAACTCCAGCATTAAGCCCAGGGGTTCTAGCTATGGCTAAATCCTGCTCTCAGTCTCTGACCCCCCAAGTCTGGATCTACAGGACCATTTGGCTCTTCCAGCCTTGCACCATTCACACGTTTGTAAGCTGCATATGAAACACCACCATCCTAAAGGAGAACATTCCCCCAGACACTCTGCCCTGTTGGCTGATCTGCAGGCTACCAAGAAGGGGACAGGCTTCCCCTCCTCCCCCTTGGCCTCCCCAGCAGCAACTGCTGTTTGCTCTCTCCTCCATAAGTGGATTTCACTGTAGTTTTTGTCCCTGCAGTCATTGGGGTTTCCTTTAGGACAATGGTCCCACCACGCACCCTGATGCGCATCAGAGTGTGAGACCTGCGCCATCGCTCTGAGGCCGTCTGACTCCATCACCAGAAACCAGAGCTGGGGCTGGCAGAGTCCATCCTCCTTTCCCTTACCTGCTGAGTGAGGGATTCTCTGACTGTTCAGGATCCCAGCTGCTCCCCACAGTTCACGCCTCGCGCTCTGTGCTGTACGTTCATCAGACCAGCTCATAAGTGAGTCTGGTGTCACCGAGATACCCGACGTCGTGCCAGGAATCTGACCCAACCCTGGTGTGTGCATGTGGGACTCCACTGATGTCACTGCATCTGCTTCTAAAAGGGCAACATTTGCAGGGCGATCCAGGCCTTTCAGTCGCCCTCAGAGCAGGCCGTGGTGTTTGGGAGGCCCCGGGACAGGAAATTCATGGATTGTGCTGCTCAAGAGGCATAAAGGCGACATCAGGGATCGCCATGTGGATGAGCATAAACAAATGCCTCCCTACAAAGCACCAAAGAGGAGAGTAATTAAATGCCCAGCCCAGCTCACATGCTGGATCGTCCGAAGCTAGCGAGCCGGGCGGGATGTTGCATTACAGACAAGTGGGGAAAAAGACAATGACCCGACAGCGCTTGAGGAGAGGAGCTTAGAATGTGCAGGAGATGAGGGCTGGGAACTAAATGGCTGCAGCACCAAGCCAGGACTTCGGAGAAAGGCCCATTGAGCATTGCCGTGTGGAGGTAGGAGGCTATAGCTTAACAGGGTCCTACTGGGGGCAGGTAAATGGTGATATTGACCCCCTGGTGTTCAGGGCTGAGGGCTACTCGCTTCTGCCAGCAAGTGGCTTGAGCTGATGGCTTCTTGGATGGTCAGTTATAGCTGGGCCGAGGCTGTGTGTCAGGGCATGACTGTGAGTCTGCGTCCCTGAAACGATGGGCTGCAGGGAGGGGAAGCAGATGGGAGGTTCGGCAGTTTACACTCCCTTAGTATCCCTTCGACTCCCCTCAGCATTGGCTCATTGTGTGTCTCTGGCAGGTCACCCTCCAGAACCAAAGCGGACCCTCCTTCGCACCGATTGGTGATGATTGTTTATGATCTGTACTAAGGTAGCACATGGGAGCCCTAGCCATGGATCAGAACCCCACTGTGCCGGGCCCGTGACGATCTCCTGCTGCTATCAAAGGGCCGTCTCCTGCTAGCATGGAACCCGGCTTGGGCTTTCCTTCTGCATCTTTTGGAGTGGTTTTTTCAAATCCCACTCTGCCCTGCATCCCTGTCTCATATAAAGTCTCCTGAGCAGCCTCCAAGCTGATTTCATTCATTTTCATTTCCTAACTTTCCCCTCTAGGCTTTGTCTAATGAACTGCCTCGTTTTTAAAGATCCTTTTTCTTGAAGTTTTATGTCATAGCACGTGGCATGACCCCCCCCCACACACACACAGATGCTGAAGTTGATTATGGTTACCATCACTTGTCCTGTCTGCTCCCGGAGGGGCCGTTCCCCGAAGCAAATATTTGTCATCAGGTAATTTACTTCTCCAAACCCTCTCCAGCAGTGATGTTCCAACAGTTCCTAGCTGGGCAGCAGAACTCCCCTGCTATTACGATTGCGCCAGATTTTGTTGTTTCCCTTATTGCTCCTCACATTCACATCAGTGAGTACTCTTCCTCTCTGGGGCGGATGGGACCCATCATCTTACATTCTGGTGACGGACAACTTGTTTGCATACATGCACCTCTTTAAACACAAATACTATTCCAATCAAGCCTAAAGAAGCTATGCATAGCACGTCTCCTTCCTTGCTACAGTGTCTGATCTTGCAAACATCTACTATCAGGGCGAGTTGTCAGTGCTGCGATTTGTTCCACTGAAATCACTATGCCTGGCAACAAATGTTTGTAAAATCAGGCCCCAACCTATGTTTCCTGCAGCATTTATAGCTTAGAAGTAAGGTGTCTATATTGTGGGCAGGTACTATTACTGATCATCTGACGGGTTCTAGTTAACTGGAGAAACTTGGAGAAATGCCTATTGTTAGTGGGGGGGAAATTCTTGTGGAAGATGACCATAGCACCAGTTAAATTCCATTCACTCCTGAGTTTCTCTGACTTACTCATTTCTTAAGCACAGAGTTGATAAGAGGAAAAAGAAAGAATCCATGGTGCCAAAACTTTACACCAAGTCATTGAATTTGAGGGGATGTTTCCCAGCAGCGAGTGCAGGTGAGGGCACATCAGGAATGGAGAGGTCTCGTCCCAGCTACAACGTTCACTCATTGCGAGAATTACTTACACCCAGCTTCCCCTCCCTGCTCAGCTCACAAAGGGATTGTGTCCTAACTGCTTCCGGAAATTATCACAGGCCGTGTTGTTGTAGCTGTGTCGGTCCCAGGATATCAGAGAGACAAAGTGGGAGAGGTGGTATCCTTTATGACACCAACTTCTGTTGGTGAAATTTTGAAAGCATCAACAGTTTTTCCCAGAACGATGTGTTTTTGACAAACAGTCATTTTTCAACCACAAACGTCTTGAGGGAAACACTTCAAGCAATCTAGCTCACAAATAAAAAGGCGGCTTTGGAATGTGATCACTGAATCTTTGTTCTCTGTTTGTGTAGCATGTAGTCCAGTGGGAAAACGGAGTGTAGCGTCTAGGCTGAGAAAACGGCAGGGCTCACTTGAGAGTAACTGCTGTTGCCATCCTGGCGGGGGCAGCTGACTCGGCAATCAGAATGAGATGTCAGGAGGTATCGGAATTATGTTTCCCAGACAGTTCTTCCCTGGATGGGTGAGAAGCAGAAAGGGCAAAACTTGAACTGCTGACTGGGTTATTCTGCTTGGCCAGCAGCTGTTTATGGCACTAGACAAGTTGGCGTCGAGAGTTGTTTGCTCAGTCTCTGCTCCAAGCAGATGTTTCTGTAATTAATAGCGATTAAAGGGTCGATGCCACAAGATGAAAAGAAGACCAAATGCTGCAAATCCAGGAGCCTCTGCAGCGGGTTGAACGGCTCAGAAGTATTTTTTGCCCCTGGGGTGGGCTCTAAAAAAGGATTCCTTTTCCAAGGTGGATTGTTAGGTTGGAGACTGCAGGCAGCATAAGGTCCTCTGTGCCGGTTTCTCTCCTTCCCATAGCTCGCAGGCACTCCTTTCAGCCTTCCCCCCCCCATCTATAAAGAAGCAGGTAGATGGTCTTACAAGAAGATGCATCAAACCTTTTCCTTCTGGCCAGGTAGCAGCATCCCTTGCTTTATAGCCTGCAGCTGCTTCCTTCCTTTCACCCACGTCATGTCTCAGCAGATGAAACACCGCCCAACGTGCCACCCTTTCTGGGTGTCTCCTTAAGAGGAGACTGCGGAGGTCAAGGGGACGGTATAGGGTGCTCCTTTGTATAAGAGGGACGCCATGTGCACAGCTGGGCACTTAGGTTGGCATGTGTCTAAATAAGACCATGAAGGTCTTGGCCACCCTCAGTAACGCTGGTCTCTAATATGGGCTTTCTGCTACTCTGCTTCCAAGCTGTTCTGAATGCCACTCGACGCCAGGCTTCTGCACACAGACTTACCGACTTTCTAGAGGACCCGGGAAACACAGAGCCACAGCGTTCCTGGGGCCAGCGGCAGACTGGGTGGCAGCCTGGACTCAGGGACTCTTTGGCCAGACCCCCTGGGTGTGTTTCTCTTAGCAGGGTTGCAGTGGAGTAAGTGAGAGGGGACCTAATTAATTTGCTTTAGCAAAAGAGCTCCTGGTCCTAGCAGCTAGGGAACACACACAATACGTGAGTGGGTTAGTGAGCAAGTGTAATTCAAAGCGGAGAGGGGGGATCTGTCCCAGGAAATGCTTTTAAAGCTTTGTTATTAATAACAACTTTTAATATTTGTCATAGTGTGGAGTCATCAGCGGTTCACACACAATTAGGACAGTCACAAAGACGCCCTTGCAGTGTGTGTGCTTGTCTCTCATTCACACCCGTGGACGCACACATGCATACACACACATTGTAGACACATTCCTGGCTGTGGGAAGGCACAGAAAATTCAACCTATGTGAGAAGGGCAGGCCCAGATGGCCTGCGACAGTCCAGTGGGCATAGCAGAATCATGATTTTGTTCGTTCTTGTTGAATGGATAGACAATGATGGACCATTTGATTTACCCATGCCCAGCTCCTGGAGTGCCTACAAGAGAGATACTCTGCTGGTTCTCAGAGCAGCATTCATGTGGTCCTTTGGTTGCCCTTGAGCTTCTGGGGCTAAAGTGAGCATTCAGATCATCCCACACAGGTTTCTGCCCATGATGGTGCTAATAGCGAAGTGGAGCTGCCCCCAGATCTGCTACCATCTGCGATCAGGGCCTCAAATTATTTAGCTAAAGCACATAATATAATGTCATGACATCAGCTGCTCGTCTTCACTTTCAAGGCCTTCACAGACTATCCCTGCCCTACCTACTGTCTCTCATTCAGCTCCCACCTCTGATTGGCCCATGAAAACAGCCTCCATCACCCAATTCTGAAATCTGCAGGCAAGCACCTTTGTGCCTCCTCCCTTGCTGCCCTTCACAGGTGGGAGAAGATCCCCGTGAACACACCCAAAGCTACCTTAGTGTCTTCCTTCAAATCCCTCCTTATAATTCTCCTATGTCCACACAAAATTGTCAGTGGTTAGGCTGCTGGTGGGCGGAGACCAATGCCTGTTACACCAGCCAATACTGTCTCATTGTTTCCTTGTGTTCCCCTGCCTGTCTGTCTGCATCGACTTGCTGTCTCTGGTCTTAGACTGTAAAAGATGGACGGGGACCATCTTTTTGTTCTGCGCCATGGGATCCTGGTGCATGACTGGGGTAGCTCCTAGGTGCTACAGTAACACAAGTAAATAAGAAGAAGAGTACAGACCTATTCTGAAAAAGCTGCTGAATTGGGAAGGCACCTGACTGTACAATGCTGGGAAATGCATTCTGCAAAGGCAGGCACCCCTGCGATCAAAGGTGTCTCTGCGCACAGTTCCGAAACAGCCCTAACACTGCTGAGGCATTTACAGACCCATGCCACTGGCCCCTTGGCAATGCCTCTTCCTCCAGCAGCCACTTCTCACCCCTGCAGTGCTGGGGTGAACAGAGGGCATCAGTGCTGCAAGGTGAGGAAAGTCCCCCAAGGATGCGCTGTGGAGCGCAATTTAAAGTGAGAGAGGGGGACATAGATTTGCTCCTCTTCCCCTCAACCCACTGGCCCAATGCCCCTACACCCAAATCTGAGCGAGCGCTGCTGTGACCCGCCACATGGCAGCCAGGAGGCCTCTCCACTCCAAAGCCAAGGCCTGTGCCTCCAGGCCCTCAGATCCACTTGGGGGGAAGGAGGTCTCTCCTGAGCCCTGGCCCCCCCTTGTCTGCTGCTGCCTTTCCCTGACTTGCCTCACGATGTATGGCCCCAGTGTGGTCAGGGCTTTGTCAGCCTTTCCCCAGTGCTGCCTCCCACCCCCAGCCCCAGTTACCTCTTCCCCTGGAGCCCCAGGATCTGTCTCCTAACCATTTCCAGCACCTCCCCGCCATTTCCGGCACCTTCCTGTCACCTCTCTGCACCCGCCCCAGATCCCGTCTTTCCTCCGTTTTCCTTGCCTTGAGCCTCTCCATACACCCTGCCCCCAGCTCAGACGGGTGGGTGGTGGGAGTCCTGAGCTAAGCATGTGCTTCAATACTTTCCCAAATGAGGGCCCCGAGTGCCATCTGGTCCCAGGGAGCAGGGCATCCATTGAGGAGACTCTCCCCCTGTGCCTTCCGGCGGAGCCTTGCTTCTGACACGGAGCCCCTGGAGCAGCCCCGCTGCCAAAGCACACTCCCGCCCCAGTCGCGTGGACTATCAGGCAGCTCGGATCAGGCTAAGCACCAGCTCTAGACATTTCCCAGGCAGCACCTGACCCCTAAATGGTACCCACGTGGCGGTGAGCCATGGGGCCCCCAGACCCAGCTAGACCCAGCATAGTCTTTGCCAAGATTTCCAAGCCCTGTTAATTTTCATAAAAAGCCTTGGGTTATTGTAACTCCCAAACAACACCCGGCCCTCCTCCCTCAGAGGCAATCCTCCGGGAAGGACGGGAGAGTGTCATTTCTCACTCCTAATCATGCATTTACTGCTGAATGGAAAGGCTGAAGGCCCCATTGCTCTGGAGAAAACTTATTACCTGGCAAATGTATAGTAATCTGGCTACACATTAATTTCTCCTGCAATTTAGCCATCGCTGGCAATAGTAAAAGGGAGAGTTATTTGGATCTTTACCTGCCTATTTCCCATTAGGCAAATGAAAGCTACAGTAAGTAAAAGCGAGGCACTAGTAAAAGAGGCAAACCACTGGGTATATCACCAGGTGCTCTCTCTTCCCTGCTGGCCGCTGTTCAGTGCCCCGGAGGCTCTGCACAGAGTCTGTTGCTGCTCTTTGTTTGGAATTGGGGGAGCCGAACTCTTCGGATCCTGTTTAAACACTGACCCTGGAGGATGCTGCTTGCTTTGTGAGGCAAAGGCTAAAGCAAATGGATAGGGTTAATCCCGCAGCTTCCGACTCTAAGGCTTTGGAGGTGGCAAGTTTTACGAGCGGCTTGGACCTCCTGCTCTATGGAGCTAGGCCTTCTGCCTCCTGTAGAAAGATACTTCAGTAGAGGACATGGCCAAGTGCTTCCACCAACCAGCTCTGACATATGCTCAGAAAAGAGTGGCTCCACCTCTGATGGCCATATGCAACGTGTCGGTGAGACCCCGGGACAAGAGCGCATTACTCACACTGAGAAAAGTCCAAGGTAATTTAATTGGGTTGAAACCAATGAAGTGACACAGAAATTTGTGAGGGAATTATAGAAAACCACTAAAAACCTATAGATTGCAACAAATGGTGAGTCCTTTTCCATAGCTATTTTGAATCATCCTATCAAATCCGAGAGCAGGGATAGACTTCTCAGTGCAATTCTATACAATGTGTCAGACGTTTTATAGAGCGGCTCTCATTTCCTATTAACAGCCGTGAAGCTTCTTCAAAAGAACTAACTCTCAGGTTGGGCCCGGTGGTGAAATCCTGGACCCACTATAGTTAATTCGGTTCCCCTGGAGTGTGCTTGACATTACTCTCTTTTTATGTGTTGTGCTTAATCGTTGAGTTTCTGTGGGATCCATTCTATGGTACAAGGGAGCTCTGACTCCCGCATGGCTGAGCTCTTCCCATATGGCAGAGATTTCCATTGCACCCGAGGAGCAGAGTTCTCAACCGTGCACCATGCCGGAGGTTTGGGTGATCTCTGTGTGTATGTCTACCCTGCGGCGGGGGGCTTCCCAGCTTGGGTCAACAGACACACCTAGCTCTGATCACACTAGCACACTAATAAATCTAGTGTGGGTATTTGCAGCATGGACAGTAGCATCGACTAGTCAAAGATCAAGCGACCTTATATGCCAGTGGCGATCCCATGCTTCCACTGGCCATGCTGCAATTTTTAATGCGTTAGCTCAAGCAGAGAGAGCATATGTTTGTCTACCCAGGCACGCTCCCATCTGCAGTGTAGACGTGCCCTTAGAGATCCTTGGCCCAGGCAATGAGTGCTGTGAAGATAAGGACCGAGCTCTCCCATGTGAAGACCTAAGTCCATTCATTTCCACACCCTCCATTCATGACTCTTTTTGGACTTTCTGGCTGCCCCTAGGCTTGAAAAGGTTTTAAGCTCTGGGGAAAAGTCCTTGGAATTAATGTGTGGGATACTGACCACAAAGAGCACTGTCAAAGCTCAGGAATGCAGGTATACTGGTACGCAGCAGGTCTGTTGATGACTTGCCTCTGCGCCCTGCTTCCCATAATCAGATTACGAAACCTTAGACTCAAGTTAATGCAAACAAACCGTTCATGTGGAGGGCAATAAAAATAAAATATCATAATAAAAACCCTATATCGAGAACATATTCGGCAAACAGAAAGCTGTAAACAAACTAATGCATCTCGCTGCACCAATATTCCCAGAGATCTGGAAGAGTCCCAAGAGATGGCATGAAAACACAGCTGTTCTCCCACTCCAGCAGGGAAGGGGAAGAGGGAGAGGTGACAAATGCAGCACAATGCCAACCATTTCAGGGTCACGGGGAGTTGTCTCCAGGGGGGGAAAAGCAGCGTCCCCAAGTTCCAGGCGACACAGATACTGCCTCCTTCTTGGTCCTGGCTCGGTTATGGCTGTTTTGATCCTGTGCCAGGAAATGCATGTGGGAATTAGGCTGGAGGACATTTGCCAGTCATTCTTCAACTCCCACCTCCAGGCCCCTGTGCGCCCCCTGACGCTGCAGGTCAAATTACCCCTCTGATGGCATCCTGAATAGCTTTTATGCATTTGGCTGGGATCTGATGGCCTTTGTGAAGTCACCTGGTGGCATTCTCCCCTGTCCCTAGCAGACCGTGTTAACGTCGGAAAAGCCACCAGCTGGCACTAATTACACCATGACAAGAATTAGCGCTAGCGAAAGGTGCCAGACAGGAGGCTCTGCAGGCTGGACTCCTCCATCCTACAACAAGCATGGCATGAGCAGCACCACCACAAGCTTCTCCCACCATGCCCTGCCTGGATAGCGCTGCTGCACGAGGCCAGGAGGGGACTCGGTCTCCGCGGCACATTCAGCCCGTGGCCTCTGTGTTCGGCTGCCCACGAGAAAGCCAGGGAGCTTCCATAGAGCTTTGTGTGACGCAGACGAACTGGACAGAGACCAGCATCTCAGCTGTTACAAGGACTGGGGGTCACAGTCCAGGCGAGTGAGATGTTACGTCCCCACTTGCCCTGCAACCCTGAGCTCCTCACACCGCTTTGCAGTTGTAGCTCCCAGCCCGCGATCCTCACAAGTAGCCTGCAAGCACGCTGGTCACACCCTGACCATGTGTGTTTGAGCATGGCTCTCACCCCAGCAGCCTGTCTACGGCCGCCCAGCCCCAGCTGAGGAGCAGTGAGGCTGAAGAGTTTCACCATAAGCCGGGTAAGATCATTTTCCTTTGCCCACTCAGACCTGTTTTAGTTCATCTAAACAGCGCCCATTTGATGCTGCCCGCAGAACAGTTACTCCACCCGCAGCACTGCCTGGGCACCGTCAGGAGGAAGACATCGATGTGACATTAATAAAACGATGAAGAGAAGAGGAGCTGCTTAGACAACTGACATTTGGGGTTCGTGGCCACATCCTGTAACAGTGTCCAAGGTTCAGCGACAGAGGCTGTATTCCTGCCCCTCCTACCAACTGCCGTCTCAGCCTGCAGAAACAATTAAGCGTGCAGCCCTCCGTCTGCAATTCACCGAGGGAAGGGGAGGTGGGAGCAGATGGGATCTTCGACCATCTTCAGAGTCAGAGGGATAATCCCCATTAAGCACGCAGGCTGGGAGGGGAGGAATCTGGGGCCTGGAACATAGCCACTGACTCCAAATACTACCCAGTTCCCCCACTTGTCCCAATCCAAGTAGCCTCATCCTCTAAACTCCTGTAACATTCGATGTGACACCAGCCTCTTCTCAGCGGAGCTCCCCTAGCTCAGGAGCTTTGACTGGAACTGATTACAAGGAGCAAGCCTTTTTATAAGGAGGGAGTTTGGGATCCATGAGCCCTCAGTCGGTTTCCAGGGGTCTCCGTGATCACTCTGGACGAGACGCTGCCACGCAGATAACACCCATTTCCCTCCACGCCCTCCCGCTCACACTCTGCCTTGGGCTCCGAGGTGCCGCAGTGCATTCTGGGAAAGATTCCCGTGAATCACAGTCAACAAAGGACTAAATGGAAGCGTCTCCCAGCTGCCCTGGAGTCTTCCCGACCAGCCCGGCTAGAGCAATCCATGTGGCATGCAAAGCTGTGGGCCATTGGGTCAGCTCATTCAGCCCCACGAGGACCTGCTGCAGTGACCAGAGTTTAATCCACACAAACTGCCTGCGCCTCCAGTGCCCAAATCCAGTGCCCTTTGAAGCCAATGGCATAGAGATTCCCAGAGAGGCTGAGGAGCCTTCCTCAGGTGCTTGGATCGATGGCTCATGCAGCTCTAAAAAATGACACAGGGGACCAGATATGATATACAGAAAATGGTGAATAAAACCCCAGCGAGGGATGGGGAATGGGATGAGAGACTTGGTTTGGGGCCGGAGCCTCCTCTGGGCCCAGGGAATACAAGGCTGTTGTTTCTCTCCCCCAGCGACGGCCAGGCTGCAGGCTATAACATTACTTCGAATCCCCTGCTGGATTTCCGGCCGGGCCCAATTAACACTTCACTGGTTGACCCAGCTGAGGCCCCTTGTTCAAGACTTGGCCTGTCAGCAGAGCAGGGAAAGCTCAGTCGAAGGGCAGGGAGAGAACGGGCCTGCGCAAGCCGTCCTGGAAGCCCTGGAGCTGACTGAACAGTAAGCCGGCAGGGGAAGGCATGACTACAAATGCACCCAGAGAGGTAATCCTAATTATCTCCGTGGCCTCATGCCTTGCTCACAGACCTTCCTGGCTGCCTGAAGAGGCCTTGCACGGGCTGTAACTTCACTGAAATATATTTTAGCTGTTTTGCAACTGGGGATCTCGAGCTCCCAGAAAAAATGAATCCGGCACTTTGAGGGCAGGAGTCTCATGCACTAAAGACAGGGCAGGTAGCGCCACCAGGGTGCCCGACGTGTCCCGTTGCAAAGGCCCTGTTTTGGGCAGAAATTTTCCATGCCTGGAGTTTTCCTCAGGCTGAATTTGTCTGGGAAATTTCAGCCAAATTTGTTCAGCCATTTCCCAAGAACAAGGCTGAAAAAAAGGCATTGTTTGGCCCACGTTAAAAAAAAAAAATCAGATGAAAATGAGAAACTCTAGACCTGCCATGCTTTAGAGCAGGGACTGGAAATTTGGGAGGGGAATGGCCTTTGTATCGGCGATGTGCATCATGCTGTCCTTGTGAAACTTCACCCAGGTTGGGCCAAGTCATAAGCCTTTGAATACATGCAGTTCACAGAGACGCCATAGAGACTTGTGAGAGCTTTGCAGCTAAATTGTCCAAAATTTTATCCACTGTGGGCACGATGCATCCTGGGCGTGAGCTCTTGGAAAGAGATGCTCTGGACAGAAGGAAGCTCTCAGCAAGTGATGTCTAGCTGTCTTTGGGGGCAGGGGCCCTAGGTTTTGGGCAGAGATGTTCAGGAATTGGTTATTTGGATGCAGTTTGTTCCTGCCCTGTTAGGGGCTGTCTCAGCGGAGCAGGGACAGGCACTGAGGGAGGCAGCACTCGCTGAAGCTCTCCGGCGACCGCTCTGCCACCCCTTAGCGGGGATTCACTTGCATTCCTCTCCACCGCTGAGCCATACAATGACCTGGCTTTCTCCCTGCTGCTCGTGGCGTGGCTACCATGCCATGGAGCAGACTGCAAAGACTGCAACTGTGGCAGAACTCTGCCTGCCTCCTCTGCCCTCAGGCAGTCACAGTCCGGCCTCTGGTGAAGCTGTGCATCCCCGCGGGGCTTTGGGGGACCCCTTCCAGGGTCTCTCCCATCTTCGTCTCAGGAGCACAGTGCTAGTCCTCGTTGGCCTGCAGCACACGCCAGCTAAGATCCATGCCCACAGGACAGCTAACGGATGCTGCGGCAGCGTCTGGCCTCGCACAGTTGGCATGGCCACGGCACAGGGACTATCTCATGGGGTGGGAGAACCGGCTCCGGCAGTTTCAGCGGGATCCTGCCATCCCCTGCTGATGTCTTCAGACAAGACATTCAACTCGGGCACCAGAGGGTCTATATTGCACCATATTGCCCCCTCCCAACCAGCGTCCAGGGGCGGAAGGACCAATTGCCAATCCAGAACGCCGAGCAGCAGGGCAGGGGGAGTCCCCCAGGAGGAGCAAGGCTCATAACAGGGAGAGCCATTACACCACGTGCTAGTGCCTGGCTGCCCATTGTGCTGACGGGAGGTGTCCCCATGAGTGATAGCCCCATCCACACTGAGAGGAAGACCTCCCCGGGGCCTCCTCCTGTGTCCCGCTGTTAGAATCCGCGCTTCCTGTAGCCCTACCCATGAGATGACCCCACCACATCCATCCAATAGGGCTGTCTTCACAAGTCCGACCCTTACAGAAAATCGCCTTTATCACACCTCCCTCCCTCGTCCCATTTAGCACGTCTTGCAATTCCCATGTTATCCCCTCCTCAGAGCCCGGCCCAGCCCTCGCCATGCAGGCTGCTACAGGGCACATTCTCTGATAACGTTTTCCCATTACGCCTCCTCACGACTTGAGAGGCACCAGTTAAAGGGACATATTGCTCCCCCCTAGTTGTGTACTTGAGTGTGGGAGCTGGCATCTCAGAGCGGGAAGGCAGGAGCGATGGTGGAACTGGCATACGCACACCGGACAGCAGAGCGGAAACAAAAAAACTGGCAGATGCTGGCATATAAATGTGGGCAGCAGAGACTGCACAAATTCTGAGCACCGGCCGCTAGCGTGTGAGGGCTGGCACAGGTGCTGGTGTAATGGTGGCTGGTGTGGCAGAGCTGAGCAGCAGGGCTGGCACAAAGACTGGGCACAATACAGCAAGGCAGCATTTTGAGCCAGGGAATTTTCATTCAGATACTACAAAAGTGAGAGCTGTGTCTGACCCAGAACTCTGCATCTGGCCTGAACAACATGGCTTCTGTCTGCTTAAACCACAGCCCCCAATCCCAATGCTAGCCCCATGATTGTCCCACAGAGGTCCCCGGGGAGCCACGTGCTCTCTGTAGCCACACCGTCCTGGAGAATATTGCACATGCCAGGGCAACGCGGCTCCACACGCAGCTGGAGGGAGATGGGAAGTCCACACACATGCACAAGACTCTCACACAGCTGGAGCCAGCTGGAGGGAATAAGGCAGATCTGCACGGCAGGAGGGTCATAGAAAACAAACTCCCTCCTTGGGTGACATGCAAGGCCAGGAGCAAAAGGATGGTCCAGGTGTTTGTGTGTTATTCCGGGAGCTGCAAGTGCTGTGTTCATTTTCCTGCTCCACTACAGACTCGGCCCTATATAGGTTTTTATACCGCGCTGCCCCCACAGCATCGGTGGCGTGCACTGGGCAGTGTGTCTCGACATCTGGTGCACGTTGTTCCTTTTCTCATCGTCTCCCCAGAGGAAGTAGCATGTGGCGTGGGGTGTCTTGGTTTGTTGTTGTTAAATATACCTGTTGCTCTGGGTTTATGCTAGAGAAGA
Organism: Mesoclemmys tuberculata; assembly: GCA_007922155.1. Taxonomy (NCBI): domain Eukaryota; kingdom Metazoa; phylum Chordata; order Testudines; family Chelidae; genus Mesoclemmys; species Mesoclemmys tuberculata. The sequence continues at coordinate 7,389,940 of ML675638.1, forward strand.
GGAGGTTAAGGAAGTGCACCTTGCCATTGAAACGAAAGGAAGTGAGGTTTGTGCTGGTCCTTAGCTCCGGGGGGGCTCATTTCACGGTCTCAGACCGCCCCGGAGGAAGTTCTGTCTCCCGCACAGATGAGCTTTGCTCTTATTGTAGAGAGTCCCGTTGTCAAGGAGCTTTACATGTTTTGTACATCTCCTGGGCCCGTGGAGAGCTTTGATAAGGACTGAGACTTTGAACTTGACTCGATTGTCTATGACAAGCCAGGGTAGGCAGCTGCGGAAGGGTGGGATGTGCTCACAATGGCCTGGGTTGCTGCGGAGCCGCACTGCAGTTTTCTGAACTTTTGGAGTTTCCTAGTTGCTGAAGTTTTCACACCCAGGCATATTGCCTTGCTGTCGCCCAGCCGAGAGGTAGGAATAGCTGAGGACAGCTCTGCATCGGCCCGAGGGGAGAGCGCGTTCTAGCCCAGTGGAGATGGCAGAAAGCCTCGCTCGCGGTCCTTGCAATGCGAAAGGCCAGCATCAGCAAGGAATCTAAGAATGAACCTCCAATTACACCACAGCTGCAAATCCCTCCAAATACTTTCCTCAGCTTGCCAGCATCTGCTCTGTTTTGCTCAGGTTCAGCTTCACACAGCTGTTCTTCATCCGTGATCCCCGGTGTGACTTTGGCAGGTCATGTAGTCTCTCTGGGCCTCAGTTTCCCCATCTGTAAAATGGGGACAGCAGCCCTGCCCTGCCACACAGTGGGATTCTGAGGTCAAAAGGTGCTCACATACAATGATAAAGTAGATAAGAACTGCTGGGAATGTGCTCTCCAAAGGATCACAGGCTCGTACAAAGCAAACTATTCATCTGGAGAGCTGGATAAAGCTACAGCAATAAGACAAGCTGCAGAGGGCCATTTCTGGTTTAATTATCCTGAGCCTAACAGGCCATCATGTAAAACACGAATCTCTCAGAGTAATAAAGATGCAAGGCAGAGGTTGGTAAAAAAAATATATCCTTAGGGCTTTGTTAATGGAGAGCTCCATTCATTTGTCCTCTCAGTTCTCCAGGCAGGCCAAGGACCGCGCAGCCCCCTGAAAAATCAATGAGAAACCTAAGCGAGCATGCTGCTCCATGCAGATTCACAGCTGCCAAGGAGATCGGTGAGGGAAGTGCAGTTAGTTATTATCTTGGGGGGGGTCTGGGTTTCGCCTGAGTAGCAGAGCCAAGCTCAGCAAGGGACTGGGGTAATTTGGAGATGGCTGGGGAATCAGAGAGAGAAAAGAAAGGGGATGTGTGAGAGAGAGCTGGGGAGAGCGTGTTTGGGAGGGCCAGGGAGCCTCAGGGGCAGGCAGGGGTCTTGTAGAGTACAGAAGATCGGGCAGGGCACAGCAGAGCCCCGTGTGTCACACTGCGAGAAGTGGATTACAAATGAAGCTGGCCAAGACATTAAGCAAACTTTCCATATGAGCAAGTCAATTGCAATGCAATTTTAGATGGGGAAAATTTGAAACAAACCGGTTTTGACTTTCTCATTGCATTTCAATAGAGTAGAACTGTTTCACTTTGACGTGATTGTTTCAATTCCTTTCATTTCAATTTCTATGATATTTTCAAACATGAATTTAAATGTTCGATATAGCTGTGTTACATTTCATGCTGAACGATATTATAACCTGTTGGCATTCTTAAAATGAAATGATCTGACATTTCTGAGCTGACATTTTTGGGAATTTCTGTGCCTCAAGAAATTTTGAGTGGTTGACTTTTCGTTCCTGTTTGCACCAAAAAGAAATCTTGAAGTGTTGGAATTTCACGTGGAATGGAAAATCTGCTTCCAGCTAGTGGTGGTGATGATGGGTAGAAGCACACGACCACTGTTGATGGCGCAGGTGTGGAAAGAGAGGCAGCAGCAGAGGGTTTGAATATCCACAGCAGGCGTTGCATGGGGAACAGGTGGCAGGAGGAGACGATGGCTGGAGAGGGTCACAGGGGTTGAATTGGTCCTGCTGTTGTTGTGTTGTCAGCAACAGGTAATGGTTGTCTGTGCAGCTGGTCAAAATGTTTGAATCAAAAAGGTTTCATGCTGACCAATGAGATTTTGTCCAAAACAATTTTTTTTCTTCAGGAAATTTTATTTTCTGTTATTTTTCATGTAAAATTTTGAAACTAAAACAAACTGATATATTTGCTTAATTTACAGTTGCATTTTTCATTTCAGCCCTGTTTCAAAAACCAAGACATTTTGGTTTAACCTTTGGAAAAAGGGGAAGAAAGATTTAAAACAAAAAAACAACACCTCTCTCCCTCTTTTTGTCTTTTTTTCCCCACTTGAAAAAGTCGGGGGGGGGGAGTCTGAGAAAGTGGTGGATAAAAACACTTTCTCGCACTTTTTTACTTTTTCTTAATTGGAAAGCATGAAAGAAGTGTTATCAAGGAAGAGAAAGAGCTACTTTCACCACTTTTTAAACTTTTTTAAACAGATGAAAAAAGATGGGAGTTAAAAAAAAAAAGTCAAAGTGTTTCCCCACCAATTTCTGAGACTCTTTGAAAGCTTTTTCTCAATTTACTAAGTGTGAGGAAAAGTGAGAGGACATTTTCTTTCCTTTAAGGTATTTTTTATGCCAAAAAAATCCAAACATTTCAAATGTTTTTGGTTTGTTTGAAATATCACATGAGGCAAACTGGTTTTTTGATTAGCGCTTGTTCACGGCTCACCCTGCCCAACACAGGAGCTCTACAGCTGGTCAATGGGATGAAGGATCATGGCTTTACTGATCAGCCACGCCTGCCGACCTGCTGTGTACCAGCTGCAGTTTGCCTCCTGAGGTCACACCACATAAGCACAACTGTATGGCCCCAGAAGCGATGTACAAGCTCTGAGACTGAACTCTGGGGTCCAGCAACAGGACATTAGGGAGCTGTGGAGGACACATCCCATCATCCCCCACCCCCGCTGGTTTTGCCTCCACCACCTTTTCCCCATGGACATGGGATGCCCTGCCCTGCCTTAGGCCCCAACAACCTGGAGCGCCAACTGATGACATTGTATTTGGAAGGCAATGCAGACATTTATCTGATCTTGCCAGAGGGAGTCATTTTCTTGTGCTAAACAACTGCATTCAGCAAAGTTCTTCTGAATGAGGAAGGCTCAGAAGCTCCCAAGAGTGGTGAAGCACAGAGAAGAGTAGGCCAAGGCATTCTCATGAAGGAGAGCGGTACTATCCTCATCAGTTTTAGGGTTCGCTTTTGTCTCTCTTCCACACCCAACTGTTGCCTCAAACGCCACAAGTTCAAGGCAGACCAATCCACTCATGGGAATGGAAGGGCTACCAGCCATCAGTTCCAAATCTTTAATTCCTTTTTTCCTGTTTAAAACATCCTGGACAGATTAGTGATGAAGTGAAGAGAGAGATGTAAGAGACGTGGATGATCATGAAATTAAGACCTGGACTGAGACTCAACAGCTCTGGATTCAATTCCTGGCTTCGACACAGACTGTGCATTGCCATATTTGGAGTCGGGAAGGAATTTCCATTATGGGTCAGATTGGTGTCAGAGACCCTGGGGGGTTTTCACCTTCTTCTTCAGCGTGGGGCCTGGGTCACTTGCAGGTTCAAACTCGTGCAAATGTGGGATTCTCTGTAACTTGACGCCTTTAAACAACGATCTGAGGACTTCCGTAACTCAGTCACCAGTTAGGGATCTATTACAGGAGTGGGTGGGTGAAGTTCTGTGGCTTGCGATGTGGAGGAGGTCAGACGAGATAATCAGGATGGTTCCGTCTGACCTTAAAGTCTCTGAGTCTATCTCAGTTACTGTTCAATATTCAGATTACAGGAAGGGAGAGTTGATTAGACCATCTTTTTAACCATGCAGCGGTTCCTCACTCACACCCTTCTTTATTAATCATACAATTAAAAATGATTTGGCATAATACTTTGTAAAAATATTTCCATCAGTGAGCAATTATCAGCTAGCAGGAAGTAAAGGGGAAGCAGGTGTATATAAAGAAATACATTCCAATCTTCATTTCTTTGGCCGCTGAGTTACTCTAGCTACATCAGGAAATATATGATTTTTTTAACCTAAATATGTCACATTATCCTCCTGACACCAGATCCTGTCTCTCTACACAGCAAGAAATGTAAGAGGACTGCAGAGACAGGAAGAGTCTGAAATATCAATTTGTCGAGTGGGTTGGTATGACGTTCTAATAGCTTTTACTATCTCTAAAGGTGGATCAAATTTCTGTTCAAACAGTGTTTTCAACAATGAAGATAATTTGCTACCCAAATCAACCCCTTCTGAACTTTCTCACAATCCTGAAGTTCGGAAATGACATGCCTTGATACCATTTTCAATTATTTCCCTTTGACAATGAAGTAGCGCAACGTCCTTCACATCAAGGCTCTGACAAGCACCATCATGCTTTCCTGCGGCAGTTGCACTTCAGATGTTTTCTTTTGCTCCTAATTTTTTAATAGGCTCTTCCACCAAACTCATCTCAGAACAAAAGGAATCTAATTCAGATTCAATTGAAACAAAATGAGACTCTAAAGTTTCTTCTGCAGAAAACACAGGATCAAGAAAAATCTTTGCGCATGCAGGAATCCCATGGGAAGAAGACAATTTAGCTACAGATAATGCCACGTTCAGAGCATGTAGATGGAAGAACTTGATTCTTAACTTTTACCCTTTAGATATTACAGGAATGTCTGAAAGAGCAAATCCACTCTTCTTGTCTCCTCCTTGCATTTGTGGACTCAATCTCAACCTCACACAAACGGGATCTGAAATAACTACATTAGCTTTGTTTCACACCTTTGGTTATTTCAGTGGGAGTTGGTGTGGTGGACGCTCCAATTTTGGATTAAGAATGTCCTATTCTGATATGACAAAGTCAAATTTTACTGTCAAAATATCAGAATAGGAGCATTTTGGTTCTGATCTAAGAGTGCCACCCACTGATTTGCACTGAAATAACCAAAGGGGTGAACTGAAATCCGTTTAGTTACTTTGCTTCCATTTATATGTAGACAAGTCCTTAGATTCCTCTTTGAAGATGTCCTTAAAGACCATCCAGGAACAAGGAAGAGGGAGGTATACAGCTGTCCTCAAGGCCAGAGGAAGTCAATCCAGCTGCCTGTGTTTGGCTTTGCTGATGCATTGATCCAGGGAATGCCTGTCTCCACACAGGCCCACGCATGGTGATGGAGTCCATGAGTCTCTCTCTTTAGCACTTATTAATTTCCATGGAGATACCACCGCATAGGTCCCTGAAGAGGTGTGGTGCGAGTGTGTGTTAATTCTGCCACATTCTGCTGGCATGTGTGTGTAAATCCATCTGCCACTCTACATTTGGGGGGGGGGGATTCCGCTGTCCCCTTCCTAGCCTATGTGGTGTGCTGAAGATTGTACCACCACGTACCCCTGTGGGATGAGGGATCAAAACATCGCTGGTGCATCCGCCTCCAGTGGCATCTGCACCTTGCTCCCTGTGGGGGGCCCCACGGAGACCTGCATGAAGCTAGGAGGAGAGGTAAGCCTGGTGCCTAAACCCAGGGGCATGGAGCCCATCCAAAGGTCTGTGAACAGAGATCAAGTAACCCACCAACGAGAACTCTTGACTCAAGTGTGCAGTTCCCTCACCCTACTGACTCATTTCAACCAATAGCAGGATAGCATGCAAATGAATTATATAGGAAGAGTGATGATTGGTTGAATTACCTCTGTCTCCAGATCACTACTTGACAAGGCCCTGACTTTAGCCATAATATTTAGGTATGATTGATAGATAACCTTGCTTACTCACAACTGACTGTCTTCATCTGTACCATATACTTCAGTAATCAATGAGATTTCACCATATGGAAAATCTGGAGGAGTGATAACCAGCTGGCTTCGAACTTTGTCCAGTTAAATAACAATCTGTAAGAGTATTTAAAAATGAGATAATTTCAAAATACTTGTGAGTCATAAACTAAACAACATTATAAGAACATGAGAGCTAGCCACGATGACTCCAAGATCTCTCTCGAATGGTAAAATCTAATTTAGACCCCATCATTTTGTATTTAGAGTCGGGATTATGTTTTCCAATGTGCATTTGGGACATTCTGGGGTGCACTCCAGACCAGTGAGGGGCTGTGTCACTCATGCCCAGCAAATTTGGGTGTCTCGCCATCCTTTATTGCTATAGCTCCCACTTGAGCCACTCACAAACAGCCAGACACCATGGAAGTCACACCATGTCTGAGTATAATTACAGCCTGCCAGCAACACCCTCTGTCTTCCACCAGCCTTGGTTACCACTTGCAGGGTGACTCCAACACACTCCCTGTCCAGGACTTTCCCCCAAAATGTGGGGTTTGCACTGTCCAGCCCTCTCCTGGACAGTACAGATGTTTTAGGTCCATTGCCCTTCTAAGGGGATCAGTTACAATAGTCTGCTATCCTAAATGGAGTTCCCCACACAGTTCACAACACTGGATTAGTTTTGATTAAATAAAACAAGTGTGTTTAGCTACAAGGAGATAGGTTCTATGGGAGTACAAGTATAAGGCACTAAAGTCTGAAATGCTTACAAGAAAAATAAAGATCAAACACTTCCTAGTACTTAACAAACTGGACTTGGTTCAAGGTAAAGTCCCTCACCACATGCTTCCAGTAACATTGCTGATCAAGCTCTCGCTGTCCACTGTCTCACTCTCCAATCACTGTTTGTTTCTTTTGACTGTTTAAGTGAAAAGGAGAGAGCTGGACAGGGAAAGATACCTTGGAGTGCCATTCCCCTCACCTTTATAGTTCAGTCACCCTTTGAAATGCACTCCCTGAGCATTACCCACCATGAGTTCATTCACACTGTGAGGCTGAAGTCAAGGAGACTGGGGGTGAAAGAGGTTCCACAGCGTTGTTTGCTAAGAGGCAGATCTGATTGTTTCTGGCCCCCTTCCTTGCCAAAGAATGGCCCTTTGGCAGGTGACAGCCCATCAGCTTTGATGACAGCTGGCTAGAGGTGTCAACCTGTCCTCTGTCTTTGATAAACAGGTTTCTCCACTCCCGGACTTGTTTGGTAAATGCCCTTCCATCATGATTTCAGCTTATGTTCATAACTTCACATATAATGTTACTACGTGTTTCATCATGATACCATTGACCAATGAGTTATTAGTGTTCGAATGATACCTCGTGAGACATATTCTGTACAAAGATAGCTACATTAGTATGTAGGGTGTGGATACAGGGTGCATTCTGGCACAGCATTACTTTGCATTTATCAACATTGAATTTCATCCGCCATTTCTTGCCCAGTCACCCAGTTCTGTAAGATCATATCACACTGAGACTGGGATAGCTCAGTGATTAGACACATGGTGATGGACGCATGATAAGATGGGTAGTACAGTCTTTCCTGTCCCTTCTCTGTGTGATCAACTCAGACTCCGTATGTGGCGTCAAATTCAGAGACCATTACTTGCTTATCCTCCATGCAAACGCCCAGTTACTCAGCTGAGTATGTTACTTAGTCAGAAACTCTATAGGAATCAGACTCTGAGAGAGGCGGATGCCGGGTTGGAGAGGCCACCCCCAGTGCTTTTCACCCTCTCAGAGAAGCCAGCTGCTTCCTGTCCCAAACTTCAGTCACCAATACAACTTCATGAGAGGATGACAGAGAAGAACACACCAAATGGGTCCTTGTGTATTCAAAACCAAGACAAAGGGCCTGATCAGTTTGGCTTCAGTGAAAGTGATCAGCTCAGGCTGTTAGGAGTCAAGATATCAGACGACGAGGGATCACGCTGGCCCAAAGGGAGGCCCAGATCACTCTGCCTCACTGCTCTCTGCCCTTCTGTGGTTTAGATACCCCGGAGGTGGGTGTTATGGAAAGCCCAAAGAGAGAGAAGTCCAGCGCTCAGGGCGACTGGCAGAGAACTGACATCACCACCTTGTTACTTGCAAAAGCTGGTTGAAAATATTGTCATTGGAACAGTTTTCCATCTGAAAATGCAGTTTCGCAAAATCGAAACGTGACACGGGAATGCGTTAATTTTGAATTTTTGACGAGAAAGTGCCAAATGATTCATTTGGACTCGTTTCATTTCAACAATGCCAAAGCGTTTCATTTTGATAAGGTAAAATCATTTGGTTTCAACTTTTATATTATATTGAATAGACTAGAATATTAAAATGAATATTTTAATATGCAATAACATTCTATATGAAATGACACAAAATGATATCGTTAAAAGGACACATTTTTACCTTGTCAAAAATGAGACATTTCAATGTTCCTGAATTAACATTTTCCAGCATTTCCATTTATGGAAAATTTCCAAATTTTGACTTTTGTTCCAGTTCAGAACAAAAAAGACATTTCAAAATGTCAGAAGTTCCCCTGGAACAGAGGTTCTGGTTTCCAGCCAGCTCTGCTTCCAGCCCCCCACCATTTTCATCCTGTGAAAGGATTAGGACTCTGACGTGTCCTACCCAACACCACAAAGGCACCCAGTTAACGACTGACAAACATTGTTAACACTTCCTTCGGGAGGCCATGGAAACACACCATAGAAGCATGCAATAGTTCATCCAGTTCTCAGGAAACCATCCCTAGATGCCAGCAAGCTGTGAACGCCTGCCCTGCCTCAAATCTGCTTTTCCCAGGTGAGAACCTAGAAAACTGCCAGTGATATCTAGCTACCCCTCACAACTGAGATTCATACGGGGCGATAGCACAGACACACGTTTGGGGAAGTGGAGGGGCTGAGAGACAGAATGTCTTATGTGTGACAAATGTTAGTCATGGTGCCTAGGGAACTTCTGAAAGTGGTTCAAATGCACAGCTGTCCGGAGCGTGACGGATTCATTTTGTGACAATTTTGAGATTTTAAAATGTGTCGTCACTCCATGCTGGAACAAAACCAAAACCCATCAAAGCTTTTGGGGGAAGGGAATTGTGAAAGGGAAGTTTTCAGATTGAAAACTCACATTTTCAATTAATCTCATAGACTCATAGACTCATAGACTCATAGACTCATAGGTCAGAAGGGACCAATATGATCATCTAGTCTGACCTCCCGCACAAGGCAGGCCACAAAACCCTACCCATACACATTTATAACAACCTCTCTCTCTCTCAATCTCTTTCTATGGTCTGAAGTGACCAGATAGCCAGGGACCTTAGACATCTTCCCACCAAAAACATCATTGAAATTGATACATCTCTTCAAAACATTTCAGCTTCAATGAAACTGACCAATTAAATTATATTTTATCAAAAGTATTGTTTTCAACAGAAAATGTTGACATTTCATTAAAAGCCTGACAGCCAAATATTTTTGGCCAATCTTCCTGCTGCCCCTCCCAAACCTTGGATTGAAGCCAAACATTTTCACTCAGGGGGTTTCAGCTTTATGATGAAAAACTGAAAATTTTCAAGGAAAGCAAACAGTGAAAAATTTCATTTGGTCCCCAAAAAACATTCTGTAAATACAAAGTTTTGATGCAAAGCTTTCTACCATCCCTGGTTAGCAGCACAGGGCCTCTGACACAGAGTGAATCCATCCAGTAGTAAATTGATTGCAATACGTTCAGAGAGGAGAAAAAATAATTCAAGTTTCAGGGGATGAATATGAGGAAAGACTGAGAGAGCTAATTATGCAGAATTTGGCCAAACAAATTTAAATGTGACCAAACTTAAAGGGGGAACATAACTTTAGATCCATATTTGGAAGGTTATGTAAACAAAGTGGGAGAGGATTTGTTTAGAATTGCACACAGGAGCACGATTAGCCATAAGGGATTGAAATTTATCAATGGAAATGTAACCTGATTATCAGGAAACATTGCCTAACAGTGAGATATATTTGGATCCAAGAACGGGCTAATCAGCTCTTGGAAGTTGCTTGAAAACAATATCCTCTGGGTGTATTTATCCTCTCATAATAGTTCTAAAGGTGTATTACTTCTAGCTTGTTTCTCACTGGTTGACCATGTTGTCACTCAAGGTCCTGGGAGGGGTGGAGCTGTGGATGAAGATTTAATATTTACTTGAGCAGTTTGAATTATGTTGGGTTTTTTGCAGCTTGACTCATAATAAATGTTACTCCAGGAACAACAACATTGTCAATAAAGATGGGATTACTGGCATTGTAGAAAAGAAAACAAGAAGATATCTGAAGGAAAACAAAAGAAAAAGACCTGCTATTTCTATGATGATTGTGCATGTTCTTAGATGAAGGGCCTAGGTTTCAATGTATGTGGGGAGAATCTACCAGCAAATGTCATGCAGAAATCAGGAAACAGACCATATGCCTGAAAATGGTTGGATCAAAGATGTTCATTTTGCTAAAGAACCTTCTGACACAGGGGAAACCAAGTTTAATGTTCTCATTAAAGCGTTGGGTGATTTTTATTCATACATCTTCACTGAAAGATGTGATCATTTTTGAGACCACAGACAATGCCCAGCTGAAAAGATGTCTGAATTTATGACAAGCCTGTATGGTTTCACTTCAAAGTGTGCATCTGGCATAACAGTAGAACAATAGCTGAGCAATCAGCTTGTGCATAGAATTGTTAGTAGTACGCAATGTAACAAATGACTAAGTGCAGCCTACAGGAGAGAACTCGGGGTGTCGTGCATAATTTGGATAGTTCTGCACTCAACGGAAAATGATATATCTGCCCCCATCTGCTCTGCACCAACTGCAGTGCCATTTAGAGCTTTTGGTTAGCATCAATCACTGAACCAAAACCATCAGCTCAGTCAGAAGGGAAGGATGGTACAGCGGCTAGAGTACTAGATTGAAAGATCAGGGGTAGAATCCTGGCTCAGCTGTAGTCCACGGCAAAACTCTCGGTGACTTCACTCGGGCCAGGGTTTCACCCCTGGACTCTTCCCAGTTCTGTCCTGATCCAGGAAACATTTAGACATGTGGGAAGTCCCACTCATTTCACAGTGAACCACAGCAAAGAGACGGCGCAAGATTGCAGAGGCTTTGGAGATCATGAGATCCCCACCACGGATGGAGCTCGCAGAGTCAGCAACCTCACCTTGTCCCCTGGTGTCACCCCCTGGAATACTAACAAGACGGCGTATCAGCCGTGGCAGGAGTGAAAGAGGCTGCTCTGTGCTTGTCTTCACATTCCTAGCACCTGAACATGGAAGCTGAAAAGCGGGGACGTGGGACTTGAGGTGACTCATAAGGATTGTGGAGCTGGAAATGCCGAGCTGTGATGCTGTCCTGGGGCAACGATCTCTGTTATTTGTGATAAAAGAGTCCTTGAGGAAATGAAGCTGCAGTGTGAGCCCAAAGCCATGCAGCATTTAGAAAGGCTGGGGAAGATGCCTGCACATATATCCCATACCTAAGCCCCAGCAGCTGTCTCAGACTAGGCATTCCCTCATGTTCCTGGCCCCCACGGCCCCATTTGCTAGGCATTCTCAGAGCACACCCAACCCGCACCAAACAGCTGGAGGAGGAGGTGCTGCTCTTACATTTGCCCCAGTGGTTTGAACAGGATGTAGGGGGAGCTGGGTTCTCTCCCCACCCTCCTTTGCCAGATGTGGGGCAGGGATTTGGACTTAGGCCTACTTCCCCTGGTAAAAGAATGTCCCAAGAGCCACACTATGGGGCATCCTGGGGGAAGGGCTCTTTCAGTCTCTCGTGTTGGAGCTGTTCCACGGAGTCATTCTCACTCTCCATGTGAGCCAGTGACTATTCAAATTGTTTATACACAGATCAGTTTCAACAGGAGAGACTGACTGTGCACGCGCATGCGCGCGCACACACACACACAGTACCCCATAGCCCAATGGCTAGGGCACTTTCATGAGCCATGGAAGATCCAATTTCAAATCCCTTCTGCATATCAGTCAGAAGGGGGAATTGAACTGGATCTCCAACCTCCCAGAGAGTGCTCTAGCCCCGGGGTTAAAAGTTACAAGTGGGGTGACACCACAACTTCCTCCTTTTCAGCTTTCACTGCAAAAGGGCTGACCTTGATCAGGTGCCAAGGAGAGAGGTTCATGGTGTGAAACCCAGGTGAACACAGGTGCCCCTCTCTGACCTGGACTTAGGCACCTAACTCCCTTTGAGGGGCAGGGCTTAGGCCACACCCCTCCCCTCCACATTATCTATTGGCTAGTTTAGGCCACTCATCTCACGGCCAGCTGGCTTCTGTGAATCCCATGTTTAGGCATCTAACTCTCCCCGTGTGCTGCATAGGTCGCAGAGTGCCTAATGTTAGGTGCTGCAACGTCTGAGGATATGTCTTCACTGACAGCGGCAAATTCGCCACCATCAGATCAATTTATCGAAATTGATTAAGCAGAAGTGAAGACCTGCTCAATCGGTCAAGAAATCGATTTAATAAATTCACCCCCAGAAAAAGAGTAATGCTGTGTCGACAGGAACGCATTTCCCATTGGCGCAGTGGAGTGGAGATGGCACACAGAATGGAAGTCGACACACAAGCTGCATAGAGCATCTATCTCCCGTCGATTGCTGCCAAATTTGCCAGTAAGCGTAGACCAGGCCTAAGTCTCTTGGTGGGTCTAGCTCTTCCTCTCTCTGTGCCTCAGTTTCCATTCCCCCCCATTGCTAAAAATATGAGGAGATTGAGAAATCAATGCCCAATAGCTTTCTGATGACATTCATTGTGTTTAGTCAACAGCACAAAACAGGAGCGCCACATGTAGGCTCACCTTGCCATTCTGCTCAAGAAACAGGGCAGTTGCAGACTGGGCCAAAGTTGCTGCAACCAGGTTCTTGCCATGACTTGTCACAGTGAGCTGGCTTTCAGGAGAAACTAAATATTGGAACAGCGCTGATAGACATATTACATGCACTTCACTCAGTGACTCTAGCACCGGTGAACTTGACCATTGAATATTGCTCAACAGTCTGGGTGGGTAGCTCACGTAGCAAATCTCTGGACAGACATCTTATGATCACAAAATCATAACTAGAACATTAAAATCAGCCCCTATCCAATGGCTGGCACTTAGACCGCACATGAAATCAGGAGAGAGACATATACAGCTTGTGAGTACAATCAAATCACATTCTACCTGAACTCTCTACTTCATGAGGACCTCCAGAACCTTCCACAGACACATCTGAAATCCTCCAAGTCCTGTGGGGTTTGGGCTCAGGCCCTTCAAGCATCCTCATTCTAACACAAAAGCCATGGAAAGAATTCTGTGATAATGCTGGTGTCCCAAACAAACACCTGACTGTCAATGCCACAAAATAACTTTAGGCTTTAACCTGCCCTGTAAACAATGGCTCACACTGAACAGTTATAGAACATTGCATGGCAGATATCACATCTTACACCTTTGCACCTTGCACCTCATAATGTTTGCACAATGTGCCAGTGGACACCAATCACAAATTGTGGACCACATTATAAATCAGTGCAACCTTTGATTGTTTTCTGGTGGCATCTCAAATTTACACAAAGCCACTCCCAAAGTTATGCACTTAGTCACTAATATGAGTTTTGTCATTTGAATGTTCTTCCTCACCTTTATTGGCCTACAAGAGAAGAAGTTGCCATCTGTGCCATCTGTGGGGGTCAGCTCATGCGTGACACTATATAATAAAGAGAACATATCTATTTACAAATAGATTGTGAAAGTCATGAACAGGTGGGACTCAATATCTGAGAATCAAGGAACCAGAATGGGCCAAGCCCTAGGACACAAGGGGCACATTCATCCAATGAACTTTACATGGGAATGATAAAGTAATATGAAGTGTCAGACAGCAATAAAAATTAAGCTCAGCTTGGCATGATAGCTCCTTACCAATCAGTATATCTACAAGGCCATTCGGGTCGTGGTTTCACAGAATCCCTTTAGTTTCAGAAAAATAAAAAAATATATATATCACAAATGGAGCCTAAACAGCCCCGTGTTGCATATTTTTGCTGTTTTTCAATCTTGTAAGTTTCTCCATGGCAAGAATGGAATAATTTTTTTTTATTGAATCAATATCCCAGAGTGGGCAATATGGATTTTGCCAGCTGCAAGCAATAAGAGTCTAGCAGCAATCAGAAGAGACCGAACAGGAGGGTTTACCGGCTCATCTGGGGATTCATTGTTAAACTCCTAGCAGCATGATGGATACGTTCGGTTGAATGTTATGAGCAACATTTTTTTGATCTATTGTTTCGCTTTCTCCTAGACACATTTTATTCGGGGACAGCATAGCATTCACTATTTAAATGTCCCCATTGCAGATCTTCAAGGCTAGCAGAGATCTCATCTGGCCATCCCATTTTGGACATGCTTTGTAGGAGAAGACGGGTAGAGTGGAGAATTTGGTGCTGGGAATTTAACTCATTAATGCATTGCAGAGGTGAATGTCTACATGGCTTCTCAACAGCAACATTTGCAGTCTGCCGAGATACAAAATCATGGCCCCAACCTTACATGCTGGGGTTGAGTTTTAGCTGTATTGTTTTGTATTCTTGCTCCTAGTCCTTACACCAGTGTCAGCTCTCTCCCAGATAGTAGCCGATTTCTGGGGCCTGGCAGCTTTCCTTAATGGAGGAGAAATCAGTGACACAGCATCTGGGCATATCCTAAAGGTATCTGGTTTATTCACATGCATTTTCCAGTCCTGGAATGGAGGGGGTCGGTCATGCAGCATGCAGGGCAGTCCCTTCTCCCAAGACCCCCAGTTCTACATGAGTAGCCAGCTCCCAGAGCTTCTGGAATTAACCCCAATCTAAGACCAAAGCAAACTCTCTTGCTACTCCCACCCCAGAAACTGCTTCTGCAGAGGACGCCGTTAAACCCCAAACAGACACAGCACATCTTCCCGAGACTGAACATTGCTCACATGCTAAGAAAAAGCCAGGGGACGACTACACATACCACACCAGCTGGTGACACCAGCCATAACAATATATTTTAGAGAATCTTCTTCTCCATTTGGTCTCTGTGTCCAAAAGTTTTAAAAGAGCTGGGCTTGGCAGCTCGCAGGACCATTAATGTTAAAAACATAAGAATGGCCATCCTGAGTCAGACCAATGATCCACCTAGCCCAATATCCTGCCTTTGGACAGTGGACAGTGCCAGGTACTTCAGAGGAAATGAACAGACCAGGGCAATTATTGAGTGATCCATCCTCTGTCGTCCAGTCTTAGCTTCTGGCAAGCAGAGGTTTAGGGTCACTTAGAGCATGGGGGGGTTGCATCGCTGACCATCTTGGCTAATAGTACTGATGAAACTATTTATGTGAACTTATCTCATTCTATTTCAAACCCCGTTATAGTTTTGGCCTTCATGACATCCCCAGCAATGAGTTCCACAGTTTGACTATGCATTGTGTGATGAAGTCCATTCTTAGCTTTGTTTTAAAACTGCTGCCTATTTATTTCATTGGGTGACCACTGGTTCTTAGGTTATGAGAAGAGGTAAATAGCAACATCTCCCTATTCACTATGTCTACGCCATTCATGAGTATATAGATTTATATAATATACCCCCTTAGTGACCACTTTGAGATGAACAGTCCTTCCTGCTCATAGAGAAGCTGTTCCATACCGCTAATCGTTTTTGTTGCCATTCTTTGTACCTTTTCCAATTCCAGCACATCTTTTTGGAGATGGGGTGACCAGAACTGCATGCAGTATCCAAGGTGTGGGTATACTAAGGATTTATAGAATGGCATTGTGATATTATCTTATTATAGACCATTTTCCTAATGGTTCCGAACATTGTGTTAGCTTTTTTGTCTGCCACTGCACATAGAGCAGATGTTTTCAGAGAATCATCCACAAGGTCTATAAGATCTCTCTCGAATCATAACAGGTAATTTAGACCCCATCATTTTTGTATGTATAGTTGGGATGATGTTTTCAAATGTGCATTACTTTGCACTTATCAACACTGAATTTATCTGCCATTCTTTTGCCCAGTCATGCCGTTTTGTGAGATCCCTTTGTACCTCTTCACAGTCAGCTTTGGACTTAACTATCTTGAGTAATTTTGTATCATCTGCAAACTTTGCCACATCACTGTTAACCCATTTTTCCAGATCATTTATCAATGGATTGAACAGCACCGGTCCCAGTAAGATCCTGGGGGACCATATTATTTATCGTTTTGCATTGTGAAAACTGACATTTATTCCTACCCTTTGTTTTCAATGTTCTAACCAGTCACTGATTCATGAAAGAACCTTCCCTTTTATCCCATGACTGCTTAGTTTTCTTCAGAGCTTTTGGTGAGGGACCTTTGTGAAAGAGCAAATACACTACATCAACTTGTCACATGCTTGTTGACACCCTCAAAGAATTCTGGTAGATCAGTGAAGCATCATTTCCCTTTTCGAAAGCTGCGTTGACTCCTCCCTGACACATTGTGTTCATCTGTGTCTGATAATTCTGTTCTTTACCAATTTCCCTGACACTGAAGTTAGGCTTGCCAGCCTGTAATTGCAATTAGTGTTACATTACTTATCCTACAGTCACCTGGTACAGAGGCTGATTTAAGAAATAAGCTACATACCACAGTTAGTAGGTCTGCAATTTCACAGTTGAGTTCTTTCAGGACTCTTGGGTGAATGCTACCTGGTTCTGGTGACTTATTACTGTTTAATGTGTCAACTTGTTCCAAAACCTCCCTTAGTGACACCTCATTTTGCGACAGTTCCCGAGATTGGACACTTAAGAAGAATAGCTCAGGAGTGGGCATCTCCTTCACATCCTCTGCAGTGAAGACCGATGCAAATAAATATATATATGTTCATTTAGCTTCCCCACAATGCCTCGTGTCTTTCTTGTGTGCTCCTTTAACACTTTGACCATCCAGTGGCCCCCTCAGGTGATTTGACAGCTTCCTGCTTCTGATGTACTTAAAATTGCTGATAGCTGTTTTGTCTTTTGCTAGTTGCACATCAAATTCTTTTTTAGCCTGCCTCATTATATTTTCACACTTCCCTTGCCAGAGTTTATGCTCTTTTCTATTTTCCTCAACAGGATTTGACTTCCAATTTTTTGCCTCTGATCCCTCTTTTACTCTGCTGTTAACTATGGTGTCATTTTTCCTGATTTTCACTAAGCCTTGGAAAGCAGGGAAGTCCCACAACTGTGGAAGAAAGCTAATGTGCCAATATTTAAAAAGGGTAAACAGGATGACCCGAGTAATTATGAGTTTGTCAATCTGACATCGATCCCATGCAAGATAACGGAGCAGCTGATACAGGACTCAATTAATAAAGTATTAAAGGAGGGTAATATAATGAATGCCAATCAACATGGGTTTATGGAAAATAGATCTTGTCAAGATAAGTTGATATCTTTTTTGGATGAGGTTACGAGTGTGGTTGATAAAGTAGAAGTGTTGATGTAGTATTCTTAGATTTCTGTACAGCATTTGGCTTTGTACTGCATGGCATTTTGATTAAAAAATTAGAATATAAAATGAACATGTCCCCCATGAAATGGATTAAAAGCTGGCTAACTGATAGGTCTCACAGTGTAATTGTAGATGGGGAATCACCACCGAAGGGCTATGTTCTGGTTCTCGGCTCTGTGCTGTTTCACATTTTTATTAATGACCTTCAAGGAAACAAAATAGTCACTGCTAAAGTATGCAGGCAAACCAAGAATGGAGGAGTGGTAAATAACAAAGGGGCCAAGTCTCACATACAGAGTTATCTGGATTGCTAGGTGAGGCCCAATTTAATCAAGCTTTGAGATAAGAGGTTTCTGCCCCTTAAGGACAGAGAGGGCTAGAGACCGGTGGGGGACGTTACTCATTTTCAGGCATGTTTTTGAGGCACTGAGGGTGAAGCTCACCCTGTACATGAGGCTGAGGTTCCACTTATGTCCTAAAACCCATGGAGTCCAGCTGCCATGAGATGCTCCCTGAGGCAATTGTTCACTGTTGCCCTGGATCTGCGGCTGATGCTCCCCGAGTGCCAGGGCTCTGAGCATGACATTGGAGGCTAGCCGTAGGCACTCACAAGCCCTTCCTTAATGGGCTTCAAATGGCACATCAGCCTAGTCTTTCAAAGCAGCCTTTACTCTTTCATCTACCTTTGCCCCTCTCCAGTTCCGAGGGCTCCGGGGAAAAGCAGAGAGTGGTCTTGGGACACGTGGGGATGTGTAGAAACCTTCACCCCAGTACACACACACACACACACACCCCGTGAACATCATGCTCCAGCCACGCTGATATTACAAATCCATGCAGGCCTAAGCACCAACTCCATGGGTGCTGAGGGGTGGAGGCACCCATGGAAAAAGAATAGTGGGTGCTCGGTCGGTGACCGTCTCCCGGCTCGGGAAGATCGCTGCTGGCAGGCAGCCAGCAGCTTTTTCACACAGGCAGCTGCAGATGCCATTCAGCTCGCCCCTCCTACCCATCAGCTGGTGACTGTACCCATTAGCTGTTAATTAGTTTAATGTGTTTTACAGGGGCTTCCCTGTTCCCGCAGGGGCTGAGTCACTGAATCATGGCACAGACCCCTGGGGCTGCTGCTCCAGCCAGGGACATAGGGGGCAATTCTTAGTCATGCCCCACCCCCCCTCGGCACTGCGTAACAGGAACAAAAAAGGGAGGGACAGGGTTAAGTGTGGTGTGGTCATCCTAGGTCATCAACATGCAGGGCCAACCAGCCCCTGCTGCTGCTCACCTGGGGACGCACTGGGCCACCCCCTGGCTCTCTCCAACCGCCTGCCCTCATACCTGCATGAATGTGCCTTGTGGATGGATGGCGTGTGTGAATCACTGCAGCTCCCCTCCCAGCTCCCTCCCAGCCAGGCTCCAGGTCGGACTCCAGACAGCGGGTAAGTCCCAGCAGAGGGAACCCAACTGCGAGGCTAGGACTCGGAGAGTGGTTGTGCAGTGGGGCCCCTGGAAAATTAGGCACCAGCTGGCACCCCCAGCAGCAGACATCCAGGGAGGAGTGGGGGGAACTAAGCCCTGGCCCCTGGCAGAAGCCAGGTGGGTGGGGGAATAAAAGCCCCACCAGTTGCTGCTGCATGGGGAAGCCATGAATGGTAGTGGAGGTGCAGAAGCCAGGAGGGGGGACAACTAAGCCCTGGCCAGTGGCAGAAACCTGGCGGGTGAGGAAAAGCCCCATGGGCAGGGAGTCGGACCTGACCACTGGCCCTGGCAGAAGCCAGACGGGGCACCGACTGGCAAAATCAAAATACCACACCTGTGCACGCAGGCCTGCAGAGACAGAGCAAAGCCTCTAAGATCTCAGGTGAAGAGAGCATTGAGCAAACCCACGTCCCACATCCATGGCACTGCAGCACTTAACTCTGGCACCTGCTCTGCACATTTCCGTGTCTAGCGGGTTTGCATTGAGGCAGGTACCCAAACGAGACCCAACCGTATCAGTGAGTGCCCATTCAGGGAGTGCACGAGATCGAAAGAAGAGATACATGCCTCCTCCCAGAGAACTCCAGAGACCTGGCACGAACACAGTTAATAGCGAGGTACTGACTGCCCTGTACAAATAGTACCGCCCACTTATACAGCGCCATCGGCTGGAGGGAGGGGCTACTAACGGCTTGCCATGGAGCACTGTGGATTTCATCTATGCTCTCGACAGCTGTGCATGATTGTACATGGGTTATGGAGGCTTCTCTACTCCCCTGACATAGGCAATTCAATGAAGCAGCCAATGGTCTGGGGGCAGCTTTTGCAATTAAGACGGTGCATGTAGACACACATACAATTACCTGGTGTAACGAGGACAAGAGACACTGAAATGAAATTGGCTGGCCAGCCAGTAAAACTGGCTTATGTCTTCCTCTTTTCCACAGTGAGGGAAGAGCCCAGGTTATTTAAAGCTGGGGTTCACAAGTGTAGCTAGATGTAAGGAGAACAGGAAAAATCATTAACGGTCCTAAAATCCTCTAGGCCTCAGAATTGCCTAAAGTCCATCCAGCATTCCCTGAAACATCCTGGCCCTGAGAGAATCAGCCACCAAAGGACCTGCTATCCTGTGACCATGTCCAGCCTGCAGATAGCAAATTAAGCTTGTGAATGTGAGTGACACACTGTCAGCCATCCATGGGTGCCAATTAGTCTGTTCGAATGATGCATCAAACCGCTGCAGAGGACAAAGACATTCATCCAACTAGAGCAGTCCGGGGGATGATCATTTCATTTCCCAGCAACTTCTGAGGTTTCAGCATTTAGTTTTGTTCCCCAGTGGAATAAAGCCAAGCTCTTCCCCCATTTTTGTGGCACCAGATGGAGTTGAAATGTCTGCCTTCGGACTGACTGCTGGAGTTTTCCAGAAGGACTCGAGTGTCTGCCTTAGCCACCAGGCTTCCTACACTGATTGGGAGAGTGGAGTTCAAGGCTTTGCATTGCCTGACAGAGCAAATTTTCATCTCAGATCACTCTCAATCAGCCAGACCAGGGACTTGAACCCATGTCTGTATCAGGCTGTTGCCCTGATCAACAGGCTGTTGATTGTGAAAGCATCTCTTTTGCCAAAACATTTTGCCTTAAATAAAAAATATATATGTTTTGTCATGGTTTCATTTCTGGGTAGACAGCCAGGCTTGGTTTGGAGCCTGATCTCTGGGTACCTTCCACCCTGTAGGGTCCTACACTGTCCCAGACTCCAGCCTGTGCCAGGGTGTCTACACTGCAGCTAAAGCCTCAAAACCTGAGCCCTGTGAACCTGAATCTCCTGGCATGTGTCAGCTGGAGGTTTTTCACAGCAGTGTAGATGTACCCTCAGTGCCTCTGGGCCCCGGTTCCCAAAAGTAAATGGGACTAACCCTATGCTGCCACATAAGGATGTTGGGAGAATAAATATATTAGAGACTGGCTGCCCAGATATTACGTTCTTCTGTGGCATATGCCACCTTAAGAGAAATAGAAGCTTGACAGGGTTCAAAGTAGGAAAAGAGGGGAGGAGAAAGTGTTACTTATGCCTCTCTCCTGGTCTGAAAACAGCCAGCTCTTTCTGTTACACAATGATCAGCAAATGGACATTGAAACGGTTGTCCTTAAGCTTCCGAGTTCACAACTCCAGAAGTTCATACCTATTCAGAGCGGCCCCCTTGTAGGCAACGATGCTCACATCACATCCCTGGAAACCTGCAGGGCCAAATACGTAATTTAAAAACATTAAGTCTAACCTTCTGCACTAAGTGGCAGGACCACAAGGGAAGCATGTATTTGCTATCTCTGAGCAGAGGTTCAGTCTGAACTCTGTATGCCGGCACACGAAAAAGAGAGCAGATTAACTGCAGAGATTTTTAATGAATAGTCAATATGTTTTGAGAATCATGACAGGGAGCGTCTATCTTCTGACTGTAACAACTAAGGATTAAGAAGGGATTGGCCTAGATTTGTGGGATTGATCTAAAAAGGAGACAATTACAATTGAGGCACTTGAGACACGTTGGATGGGCCGAGCAGCTGGGCCCAACAGAACAGCATCGCCTCACAGGATGCTTTAGGACACTCACCGCACTGGATCTTAAGCCTGCTTTCAGTTACACTGGTCCAAATCTGGAGTCACTCCATTGACTTCACTAGGGTTAATCTGGATTCACAGATATTACTAACAGCAGAATGAGATCTTCTTTCCCTATCTATGTTTACAGAATAACGTGATGTTCCTTTGGACCGTGGGTGCCAGTAACGTGGATGCTGCTCTCTTTCACAATGGTGCAAACCACAGGTAACTGCACTGGGATCAATCGAATAATCCTGGTATAAAACCAAGGCGGGAATCCGAATCAGTGCAAGATTTTTGGGGCTAAGACTTAAGGTCCCAGTCTGCTCTCAGCGTAAATGCTGAGGCACTCCACAGAGTCCCCAGTGGATAAGTGACACCAGCTGTCAGACCCAGCATGGTTTCCATATGCTTCATTAGTTTATGCTGTTACAGAGCCAATAAAAAAAGGATGAATAGTTTGTGCTGAGCTTGCTTTTCTCTGCGAGTGGGATAAGCTCTCTATTCAGATCCTGAAATGGAGAGGAGAGAAAAATTCCCACTCTAGCTTCCCAGAGGTTACATGAGATTGTCCAGACAGTCGGAAATTTGTTTCGAGTTTTCTTTATAGGTTCTTCTCCTAGTCTCTCCCCCTTTCCCACGTGTTGTCACCCTTCACTGTAGTGGTATAGTTTTTAGCGTCATTAACTCGTGATTTTATTGCAGTTTCCATGTTTGCCATTTTTCCGAAGGACACAGCAATGGGATTCATGTGATTATGTGAGACTCTGAATGTTCTTTCTAAAGAAAAACGTTTCTAGCCCTTCCGGTTGTGGAGAAAAGTTTAAAAATGTGACCTGACAGCTCAGAATCCAAAATGCAGAGAAGTGGACCAAACTTTTTAAGAAAAATAAAACGGGCACCCCTGACTCATGGTTTGTGAGCTCTCAATGTTGGCAATATCAGACCAGGCCCCAAGAGCCTCTTTGAGGAAGGGCTATGTCCTCCTATTTCTGCCAAGCACCATGAAAAGATTGAAGCATTTATCAATATGGAAATTAAATAGAAATAAGAAGCCATGATTCGAGTGGTTATCTGCAACCGAGCATGCTTAGAGGCACCCAGAAATAACCTCTGTTAGGTGCCTGCTGGCTAATGTGGTCAGAGAAAGTCAAAAAGATAATTACTTCCCTAACACAAGCCACACTGACTTATATGTGGCACACACCACAGCTCAAACATGCCAATGTGGCAAACACACACAGCAACACAACAGTACACCCCAAAAAGCATGTGTCCCAGGCAACATACACGCACCCCACACACCCCCACCCCCACCCCTCAGGTGCTCCTCCATTTTCCAAAAGGACTGTCCCCTTTCCCCATCTGGCCATCTCCGTTTCATATTTTCAACCAACACACACTGAAGAGTCAGGCCTGAAAACAACTCTTGCGAACACCTTGCCCCAAGCAAAAAGGAGGAAGATCGTAGAACTGTAGGAGAAAACACTAAACTTTTGACGAGAGTTGCACCTTTTTCTCCCTTCAGCAGCAAGTCCCACTTGCGTGGAGTGCTGCAGACAGCACAAAGGTGGTCTGTGCTCATGTTACCAAGGGAATCCTGTGGGGAAGGTGAGTGAACATTGCTGTGCAGAGGTGTGGCTAAAGACAGCAGGAGAAAAAGACCGTGGGAATCAAAGGGGCAGGAGACAAATGCTACCTCTTCCTCCATCCCTGTTAGAAGCTCCCTCAAAACTGTGAGGGGAACCTGTTCTCTCGGCTCCTCCATTTGCATCTGGGAGCTGTGACTGCACATAACACTGCTCCTTTCATCCCAGCATCAGTCTGCTAGAACATCTGGAGATACTTGGATGGAAGGCACCAGGAAAAGGTAGAGGATGTTGAGGCCTCTGACCCTGAGGGTTGAAAGCAGGTTTCTGGAGCAGTGTTATCTGGAGTCCGAGCTCCCTTGAAGCTCTTAAGATACACAGCTGGCGCCCTAAATTCACGGAGTGCATGGCTGTGGGAAAATCCCACACATGCCTCGGAGGGCCAGGCTGCTTGGCCAGCAGACAAGAAGTGAATGATTCACGACAGTCAAGGAAGACGGCTGTAGTGATCTGCCACCTGGGGGCAGGATGCTAAAGGAACCGGTGCTAGAGTGGGGACGAATGCCTTCATGTGCAACATGCATCGCAATGCCCTGGACACATGACCAGAGGTGGATTTAACTCCACCATTCCTGCAGACCCACCTCGTTAGGAAAAAACCATCTGCACCTGACAGAGCTGGCCTGGAAAGACAGAGCTCTGTCTACCGCTGGACAGCATGACTGCCTAAACCATTACCACACAGCAGGTTCACTAGCTGTTCAGGAGATCAGCTAATCAAAGAGAGCAGTTTACTTTATCTTTGATTTTGTAAAGTTCCAGGTCCATCCAGCCAACCCCACAAGAGATACAGATAATACTGTCCCACCCAACAACGTCATGTTCCTGATGCACTAAGACACAGAGACAGGGTTTTACCCAACAGTACAGAATTGTGCTGTAAGTTGTCCCTAGGGGAAAAAGTGGGAGAAGAGAAGAGATCCAAAAGAGGGGGAAGGAAAAAAGATAAAAAACGAGACACCACTTTTTTCTAAAGCGAGTGACTCTAGATTTTGGGGTTAAGCAAGAAGAGTTAGCAAATGTGCATGCAGTTCTGGTCACCCCATCTCAAAAAAGATGTTAGAATTAGAAGAGGTACAGAGAAGGGCAATAAAAATAAGCACCTAGATGGGCAGTGTTTGGAGATGGGGGGTGTGCACATGCAGGGGAAGTGAATGTGTTTGCATGTGATGGGATACACACGTCTCCATCTCTGTAAAGCATATTCCTTGCCGTGAGGTACACTTATGCTGTACAGACTGCTGGCTGGCCCTGTCTGTCTGATCGTATCGATCTGTCACCACCAGTTAACGTCAGAAGTCCCTGCCCTGATCAGTACAAATGTCACCTAGAAGCTGAACTTCTCCCTTTCCCACTGATTTTTGCAAACTCCCAGTTGAGTGGAAACAAGCAAAAGTTAAACCTCTTCAAATCCAGTGAATTCCCCAACGTTAACAACACTAGCCAAGCACAACCCTCTCAAAACAACCTGGTGAGAGCTTCCCCGAATGAGTCAAGGTGCAGCAAAAGGACACACATCTCATTAATCCTGGTCAATCTCGGCGCCCTTTCCTTTCGACTAGCTCAGCTCTTCTGAAACGTATTGATCAGCACCGCTGAGCTCGGGAGAAAGGTCAGGTTACAGGGGCCGTCTGCTTTGATCTGAAGGATCTATTAGACAATCAGCCACGCAGCTCTCCTCTCTTGCTTCACACCCAGCAGCCGGCACACCTGCTTCAGCCTCCCTGACACATCTCAGCTTTTCTCAGCATCATTTTCATCGCTGGCCACAACTTCCTCCTTCCTTGTTAGAAGCCAAGTGAAGTAGAACTGGAAGATATTTAGGAGGTGCTGGCCACAGTATCCTACACCCATAAACCAAACCCATGCACCTTCCCTACCCATGTCCAGCACTCCCATGTGCCACGCCCACTTTCCCTGCACTGCCTTTCTGAACAAGAACATGTTCTCCTGTCACCTCCCCATGATACATCATAGCAGAGTCACCAGAGGCCGTGTGGGCCAGCAGGTGGGACACGGGCATGGTCCTTAGCTCCCAGCTCGGCCAATGGCCTGCTGTGTGAACTTGAGTGAATCCGTCCACTCCTTCCCTTGTTCTGTCTGGTCTATTTAGACTTCAGGCTCCTTGGGGCAAAGACTGTCTCTTATTGTGCATTTGTACCACACCACACACTTTCAGGGGGGTGAGCTTCTTTGCAGCCTCTAGGTGCTCCTAGAACACAAATGCAAAAAACCATACAGCTAGATCCTGAGATGCCAGCCCTGCTGCTAGGGCGAGTGTGTGCATGGGACGGTCACTGGGAATTGGCTAATAAAATAGTGCAGAACTCCATCCAGAATGCAGGACTGGACTTCCTTCCCTCCCAACAATACAGCAGACAGAGGGTGCAGAGAAGGGAGAAAATATAACAATGAATAGACCAGGGGAACAAAAGAGGTCCCAGAACTTTTCAGCAAAACCCATTAAAGGGAATGCGCTGACTCAGCCTGCTAGGGAAAACAATGCTAAAGCAGATTTCTTTTCTGAGCCTTAACACGCTCGAATAGAATCAGTGTCAGGAGGGGGTCAGAACAGAGGAGCCCTGTTAGATCAGTCAATCCCCCTCCCACACAGCGTGGAAGTGCTGCTCCACCCAGGGTACTTACCATTGTTTAATCCAGGCCAGTTTTCATAGTCCCAAAAGATGGGACATCCAACCCCTTCACTTGGGAGATGATTCCACACATCTCCCTGCCAGGCAGTTCTCTCTGATAATCTGCCTTTGTTTTCCTGTTCTTAATGTTACTCCTAGTTACACCCCTTGTGCCACATGAAATTATCTGTCTGCACTTCTCATGTGTGCTTCTGTAAAACACACACAGCAGCATGGCACCCACATCTCATGAGCACCCCTTCCAGTCAGGTGTGTGTGCAGTCTCTAAACAGTCCACGGCCAGACCCGTAGGGCTTCCTCCCAGGAGGCAATGGTTTTTCACTCTCTAGGCTCTTCTTACCCCAGCTGGGCCACAAAGTAGTTCAAATCCCTTTTGGGGGTTTAATCACTGTGGGCTGCATCCCCAGTGGCCTATGGAGAGGGACCCAAGCCCTCCCGCTACACAAGGTCCCATCCCATGGACCCTAAGAATAGCAGCCAAGCACCACCATGTCCCTTTAATTAAACTGTTTTCAGTTCCCTGGGCCACTTTCCTGCAGCCCCAGCTTCACCCTTACCTCAGGGCTCGTCTATGTTCAAGCGCAGCAGCCAGCCAGGAGCTCTTCCTCACTCCCCCACTTCCTACCAGCAATGAGCTGTCCATGGTGCTGCAGTTCCCTTTGGCCCGCCAGGAGCACTATCCGCATCCCTTCTCGCTGCAGCAAGGAATTAACTATAGGCTGTACTGCAGTTCCTTTTATAGTAGCCTGCAACTCTCTGATTGGCTAGCCCCTTACAGCCCTCTCTTGATTGGCTACTTCCTGTGCAGTCTCTCTAGGCCACTTGGAGGATTTAGCTCCACTGCTCCTTTCCCGGGACAGGTGTGGCCTCCAACAGGGGGCTTCTGGGCCCAGTCCAGGCCATCACAACGCCTTTCAGATACTGGTGGACTGACCATGCTCCCGAGTCAGTCATCACTTAGCCAATATTCAGATCTTTTTAATTTGTCCTAAAAAAATCGAGCCTTCCAGCCCCAGGGTCATTTTTGTGCTCTTTTGTAAGCTCCCTCCAATATCTCAATAGCTTTCTAGGTCACAGAGCACTTATAGGGATCACAAAAACTCCTTAGTACACACACACATCTGGAAAAGTTGGTGCTGTGATTAGGGCACTGACTTGGAGACCCGAGCTTAGTTCCCTGGTCTCCCACAAACCGTTTGCGTAACCATGGGCAAGTCTCCATTCCTCATCTGTCCAAGAGGGATAAGAGCACTGCCCTACCACAAAGGGATGTTGTGAGGATAAATCAATTCCAGATGGGGAGGCGCTCTCAGACACTGTGGCATGGAGGCCAGAGACGTACTCTGGATAGATTCTGAAGGACGCTCAGCTAATCCGCTGAGCATGTCAAAAGGAGGATATATTTGGCCGAGATCACTACGTAAAATAAAACCAAATTCATTTAGAAATAGTGACACCAAACCAGCCAAAAAATTTCCCTGGATTGGGATCAGACAAGCATCTAGCCAGAATCTGCGGGCTCCACATTGGCCGGACCATGGCAGCAAAAGCTGATGATGATAACTGGTAAATATGGTCCTTCTGCTGTCCTGCAAAAACAGTCCCACTCTTCCTTCTCTGCTGCTGGCCCATCTCCTTCCATGGGGTTCGTACATCCAAGATCAACCCGCCAATCAGCCACCTCCCTCCGGGAACCTCTGTCTGCCAGTGGGATTGTGACGTTGGAGGCAAACCAGCCTTCCAGGGAGGATCTTCATGCCTCCTCTTCCCTGGGAGGTGGGGCAGGTAGCAATCGGGGGGGGTTCCCCCCAGCGGGGTGACCTCCCTCACTGGGGTGCAGTCCCCAGCCCCACCCCCCAGCCTGCCCCGAGCAGAGAGGAACAAACCTGCCCCTCAGTGAGGGACAAAGTCAGGACAGTGGCGGGTGGGAAGCCTGAGAGTGGCTGTGGGGGAAATGTGGGGGGAGCTGGCAAGGAAGGGGATTTGGGGAAAGGGGAGGCAGCTGAGGGAGGTGTTGGTGGAGGAGCAAAGCTTGGAGCAGCCCCTCCCCCACATTCTGCCACAGTTTCCTGTTATCCTGCCCACCTTGTGCCCTTCTCCCACTGGTCCATCACTGCCCCATCTGCTCCCAGACACAACCTGCCTGGCAAATCTGCTGGCTCCTGCCAACACAGCTTCCTC
This sequence comes from Mesoclemmys tuberculata, assembly GCA_007922155.1. Classification (NCBI taxonomy): domain Eukaryota; kingdom Metazoa; phylum Chordata; order Testudines; family Chelidae; genus Mesoclemmys; species Mesoclemmys tuberculata. The sequence continues at coordinate 7,417,864 of ML675638.1, forward strand.
CAGTGGCCAGGGCAGAAATTGCAGAATCTACTCAGCCTCGCAGCCCCACCGGGGCAGCCAGGCGGGCGTGTGCCACACCCAGGACCTCTCAGCTAGGGAGAGGTGAAGCTCTACAGTGCTCGGTGTGGGAGGAAAGATGGCTCAGTGGTTTGGGCACCACTTGGGCAGCCTGGGTACAAGTCCCTGCTCTGCCCCGTGTAAACCTGGTCAAATCACTTCGGATCCATCTGCACTGCACGCCTCTTTTGACAGTGTGTAGTGTAGACACATAACCCCCAGCACAGGTATTATCAGCGCAGACGGTGATGCATGGATTAGAAGAGCAAGGACCCACTCGAAGGATGGGGGATGTATGCAAGTACGTGCCCTCCATGCTGCGGAGCTTTTCCCCACTGCCACAGCCTTTCATTGACGTGTGGCTACACACTGCAGCGTGGATGCAGCCTGCTGTTCCCTGGGGCGCGTAGCTATACACACTCCACCACCAGTGCTGGGTAGTTTTGCCATAGCCTTAGTGTCTCTGGGCTCCAGTTCTCATCTGTGCAGTTGAGATAACCGGCCTGCATAAGAATGACTGTGAAATGCTCAGATACCACAGTATCATATAACTCAGATACCGTAGTAGAAAGGGCTAGGTAAGTATCTTAGATAGATAGCAATGGAAAGGGACAGCAGCTAGCAACTTTGCTTCTGTGCAGAAACAGCAAGCTTTGCTCCAACCGGTCCCTGCCGGTGTGCACACACTCTCTTGAGAATTTACTTTCATTTATTCTTCTCGTTTGGGTTCCCCTGTCCCCACTACAACCTAATCCATCTGGCATGGATAGTGCACGTTTGTGTCCTCAGCGTCTGGACCCACTGCGCTGCATTGTGACGGGAAAATGCATTGGCATGAAAGGTGCTAGAGAAACGGAAGTCTATTCTTTGGAGGAGGCACTTGGATTCGCATGCACACTTTCAATTACATTTGCACACAGAATCTCTGCCCTCTGAGGTTCCCGGATTACACTAAGTGTCATGGAGTTCCCTTGAGTGAGTCCAGTACAAAGGTGGGAAAACTTCACCTGGAAGGTCTCTGCCTGCCCCTCAGAGCGGAAATCCCTGGAGCAGTTATTCTGAATGGGTGAAGCACACCAGGATTAGCATATTACCCTCAGATTATTTTAAAATTCCCGTCGGTTCGCAAACACAATGCAAAGTCAAGTTTAAGCCAACAAACAAAGCTGGCTGTTATGTAATCTGCTCCCTTGCAGCATCTCTGGTTCAAGATGCAAATCTCTGGAAGGCTTTGATTGCAGAAACTAGGGCACTTGCTACCTTGACAACATTTCCAAACGTGATCTGAATACAATCCCCGCTCGTGCCCGGACGCCCTAAATTCAGCTGGGGATCCCCAGCCAGCCTTTAAGGAGTTTCCTGCTCTCAGGGCCATTTTTAAGACAAACGGCTCCATGAAAGATTGTCATGGGGCACAGCTGCCCGGTAGAGCCTTCTTCTCTCTGACTCAGTTTCCCTCCCTGAGGGTGCTCTTCCCAGCTCCCCACGCAATGGTCTGTGCTGGAGATGCAGCTCAGCCCTCCGGCCCAGTCACCAACCCAACTTAACCCCTTCCAGGACAGGAAGAGCCCAGTAAAATATCCCAGCAAACATAAAGATTTTTCTGCCTCCAGGAAGCGTCTCTTCAGCCCTCCCTGTTGGGCCTGTTCTCAGCCCCTGCTGGTCTCTGTTCCTTGCACCCTTCTGAACTCTGGATAAGAGCACTCAGCCCCCCGGTTGGCTCCCTTGGAGTACGGTCTTTCTGCAGACCCTAGCTCAGGGCCATCTACAAGAGCCTCCCTGCTTCAGCTCCAGACTGCTCTTGCCATCAGGCCTTTGATAAGACCCAGGTGGTCATTAATCTATCACCTGACCCTCCTTAGTCAGCCCTCGCAGGCTGGGAAGCAGCTAGTTAATTATATGGCACCAGTGTGGCTCGCCTGACCTCCCCGTAAAGGAGCCGGCACCCTGTGGCGGGGACCTCCATGCTGCCAGAGGTGGTTGGTGGAATTGAATTATTTATTTAAATTGATATGAATATAAATTCCCAACGCCCCTCTCCCGAGCCCCGGGTGCCCTGGACAAACCTTTGGAAATAAAATCAAAACAACTCACCAGCCTAGCCTCTTGGTTTCAGCTGCTTTGCCAGGGTTAGCCAGCCAGGCACAGTAACATCTATGATGCCATGTGTTGCCCGTGCCCCCAAAATGCCAACTCATAGCCAGCTCAGCCTCGCCAGACGCCCGAGGAAATAGATGGGGGCACATAACACGCCCCACAGAGCAGCAGATACAGGCAGTTTTCGAGTTTCATAATCAAGAGGCCTCAATTTTCCCTGCCCACTGGTTTCCACTTATCTCAACT
>ML675638.1:7420663-7472711 GCA_007922155.1 Mesoclemmys tuberculata
CGTCCTCAAAGGGCACCTACCAGATTGGGCTCCTCGGGCAAGTCCACACAGGACAGCTGAGGGTTGAGGACAGCTTCCCTTATAATTTGCAGCCCAGTATTTAGGGCACTCATGCGGGAGGTGGGAGACGGCTGAATCCAGATCCCCCTCCACCTGCTGGGGAGAAGAGATTTGAGCACGGATATGTCACCTCTCCGTCGCATGCTCTAACCACAGGGCTTTGGGATACTCTGTCATGAGGCTCCCTGAATCCCTCCTATTGATGTTGGTCAACTGTGGATAAAGAATGAAAGAGGCAGTGGAGCAGGGGACGATGGGCTGTACCCGCAGTGTACACACTGCTTGGAGATTGGTCTCCATGCTCAGGGCTGCTGATTCTGCCATTTTCATAGCTCGGCCGCTGTACAACTGTCTGTCCAGAGGAAGCTCTAGCTGGCTGAGTCTTCTTCTTTGGAACCCTGGAGCTGATCTAGTTTATACTGCAGTTATTTCAGCCTCCAGTCAGCCCAGATTTAAGTTTAAGGCCATCTTTGTCCAAGAAAACAGGTAAATAATTACTAATGCTGGCTGGGAAAAGTGTTCTCTTTTGTCTATGATATTTTCTTAATAATCGGTAGGTTTGCTTTTCCACAAAGACCTAAAAAATGTCAATGATAGGAGAATATTTTTCTTTAAAATGTCTGTTGAATCAAAAAGCCATTCCCCCCCAGTTCTATAAGAACTGTTAAAGAAAAAGTCACATTGCAAGAACAAGGACATAGTCCATGAAACTGAAAATTGGCAAATTCAGAACTGACTAAAGGAAATATGGTTTTTGTATAATGCCCAAATAGCCTCTGGAACTCACTGCCACAAGAAGCTGAGAGCATAGCAGAATTTAATATGTGATTGGCATTGTCTATGAATAACAAGAATATGCAGAGTTATAACAGGAAGCATTTAAAAATAAACAGGAGTTTGGAAGGCATGTTAACCCCCATGTTTCAGGGCCGGAGCTACCCACCAGATCTGGAAATGGTCCAGATCTTGGCAGGGTCAAAAGGCCTCAGGCAAGTCTGCAGTGCTGCTGCAAACTCAGTACCCTTGAGATACATCTCCCCACCACTCCATGCCCCACCAGGGCACCCTCACTTCTCCAGCAAGCTCACCTCCCGCCTGGGGATCAGTCGCTTCATTGCTCGATAGTTAGCTGTTTGGAAATGGCCGTGTTGATGTTCCCACAGCAATCGCTATTATAGAGCATTGCTGCCTGTCCCCCGAGGGAGCACATATGTTACTGCATCCTTCGAGCGGCAGTAAGTTACCTGCAAATTCTCAGCATAATTCCATGTGCCTATTGACATGACTATTTAATTAAAGAACATGTATCCACAGCCCGTGAAATCTCCTCATCAGTTAGGCGTTATACCTCGGGGGATATATAACACGTCGTTAAAAGAGCAGAACCGTGTAACATTTTCCCTACCTAAACCGTGAGCTCAAATTTTCAGTCTGGGTGATTTTTATTTTAGTGGAAGGGAAAACAAATATAGGACATAAGCCTCTTTGAGGGAGCTGCGTGTGTCTACATGCATATAGGTGTGCCTTTTGCAAAATGGTAGCTGCCTCTTGCATTCAACAGACTCCAAGAAATTCAACAGTGCAACATACGGAAAAAGAATTATACCATTTATACAGTGGCCTACAACTCATGTCACGTGGAGAGACAGACCTAAGCCAAATTACCCAGCCTGCCCTTTTCTCTATGGCTACAATCCAACACGAGCCTTTGAAATACAGAGTTACAGCAAAACGTGGTGGGAAGAGGCCATCCTGTGTTTTCCCTCTCATCTGAGACCAACCCCCATTGTCGCAATGTGCAGAAAGGCGCGCAGGCTGCAGGAGGGGTAGAGTTCGGAAGATCAGCAGGAAGTCGGTCTGTGTGCACGTGGCCGGAATGCTTGCATTAATTGCAGCACCTCGTGAGTAGTTCTCTCAACAAAAAGCCAGTTTAGTTTTAAAAACAAGGAGTCCTCACCGGCTCTTACCCAGCTTGAGGCGCACGAAATATAGCGGCAGCCCTCGGTCTAGTGAGACCCACCACAAGAGGCAAACAAAGCAGCAACTAGAAATGGCAACATGGAGGGGCTCAGAGCACTGGGAAAGGTGGATTTCCAGACACAAATCCTTGCACAAGCCTGGAAGTGAGAACTGGATCTGTGCAACCAGAGGGATAAAGAGGAGAAAGAATGAAGGCAAAGCTCTTTTACTCATTTTGGGAAAAGGACAAGAAGGGAGTGAGATAGTGTTGCCAGGAGCAATGCCTGGAACAGCTGATAAACCTGTCTGAGCGCTGTGACCCCAGATACAATGAGACCGTAGAGAGCGACTGTTTGTTTCACCAAATACCAAGAAGCAAAAAAGGGAATAGATATGTAAGCTGCAGTGCAGAGAACTCGGGCAGCCACATGTAACTTTGGAGCCATTTGTGGGACATGTGATTCCAGTTTACAGGAGACATTTGTGAGAAAAAGAGATCTAACCTAGGTCAGCTGCCTTCAAATGGCAAGGGCAGCTGAATTTCCCAAGTAAAAGACCAAACCAACGACAGGCCCTGCTGCAGAATAAAGTGCACAGTGTCAAGCTGAAGGAATTCAGGGAACAGGACAGAGACAGAGCAACCAAGAATGCAGGCGTCAGGATCCAGTGTGTATACTAGGGAAGGCGACATGAAAGGCAGAATTTAAATAATTCCAGCAACAGTGTTAGGGAGCAATATTAGACCGAGAAATGTGGCCAGGCGCTGGTGACATACAATGAGGAAATGCCCAAACCAAAGGATGCGAAGGGGGTCTGGTGACTTATATGGAAGGCCAACTGTCTTGCCAGATCTTGCACACGCCTGTCAGAAGCTGTGAGCCCTGGAGACAGTTAACACACAATGGTGCAGTGTAGGGATGGTCAGAGAGCCAAGAACAGGGCTGATAAGCGAGGCCCCGGTCCTCAGGCGCTACACCCCTGCCGAGCGAGGAGCTAGCACTGCACTGTGGTGTCTCAGAAGCAGATCTAGGAGAAGCACAGACGTCAACTCAGTAGCCCGCAGCGTTTGCCAGTGGATCCTTGATGGACACAGAAAGGGGACGTGCTCAGACAGACGAGGAGCTCCTGGCTGGGCCTTGTAGGAATGGCGCCATCCTACCAGTTTCCCTGTGAGCACCAGGCGGATGCGCAGTCTGAGCACAAGTAGAACCGACTGCAAAATTGCCACCCAAACAGTTTCCGCCAGCAAATGCCGCTTTGAGTGAACCGAAATTTTTCACAAAACAGTCTGGATTTTTTTCTCCCCCATTCAGGGAACTATTGGTTAGGAAAGATTTCGAAACTGTGTTTCTAAATGAAATTTCCACTTCCAAACGTATTTTATTTTTATATTGATATGATGTTATTTTGAATCTCTATGATACGTCAGTAGCAGGGGCGCACGCTCTGGCATCTCAGATCATAAGACTCGACAGGCAAATTCTGCTACAGCATAACAGTGGAACTAGTCTATTGATTCATTTTATGCTCATTCGTTTTTTTATATTATTTGATGGTATTTTTATAATCATTAAGGGCAGCTGCGACTTAGTATTTATTGAAACAGCTTCACTTGTTTTTCTGGTTCAACAGTGTCTCCTCTGTGTTTTGACAAGAAAGGAAGATGAGCACTCAAGTCTGAACGTACAAAAGGACACTAGATCAGGAGCTGCGTAAGCCAGCCAGTGGGACAGGCTAACTCTCAATCCTCTAAGAGAGATCGGTGCCTTTCTCTGCTAGTGATTCTCACCTGGGAACCCTCTTTTGAGTTAGGGAGATTGTGCCGTTTTTGCAAGAAGCCAGAGGTCACTTGGAAACAGGAGTAATTTGGGCTCGAGAGAGAGAGAGGGGTTGAAAGCAGACATATGAGAATGACTCTGTCACCGGGTGGCTAAAGCACTAACCCAGATGTGGGAGACCCAGGATCCAGTTCCGTCTCCAGTGACTCTTTCATGATTTATCCACAGTGGAACAGTTTCAATAGGAGAGACTGAGGGGGCCCCACACCAGAATATCCCATAGCCCAAGGGTTAGAGCATTGCCCTCAGAGGTGGCAGATCCTTGCTCAAACCCCTCCTCCCCATCAGGTGGAGGGAGGACTTGAACCAGGGTCTCCCACATCCCAGGTGAGTGCCCTGACCACTGGGTTAAAAGTTATGAGCTCAGCTCCTCCCTCTCTCCACCTCCTTTGTGTAAACTTGCCTGTCGAGGCCCAATCCGGAAAGCAGCCTCTCAGCAGCTCAATGTACCCCTGCTTTGTGACTCACAGTGGGGCTTGGGGGGAGCCCGGCACCCAAACACCAGCGGGGAGGCAGCAGCCAGAGGCAGAAAGAAAGGCACAAAGGGAATTTTACTGCCAACACAGGTGCGGAGTGAGTTCAGGCGCCTGCAGGGTTCTGCAGGAGTTTTGTGTATTGTAGTGGTCCCAAAATTGGGATTTAGGCACGTAAGACAGGGACTTAGACACTGAGCTCCTATTGAGCTTTCAGCCCCAGCGTACTGATCAGAGCAGCTGCTGTTTTCACTATCCGTGTGGGGGGAGGCAGCGTGTAGAGCTCCCTTCCTTATCATTCATGTTCCCGTAGGATAGGACGACTAAGCAGGAGATAATACAAGTGAGGTGGCAGTGGGACTGCTGCCTGGCACTCTCCCTTCCTTGCATGGAACGGTTCTTGGGCCTCGAAGAGAGCTGAGTGAGGACACAAGCCATGGACGTGGCCGAGAAAAATGAAGATTTCGAAGTCATGAGTTTAGAACAAGCAACACAGTAGAAACCCCGCAGCCTCTGAGCTATGAGAGAAAGCACCCAAGCTTTTTTAACGTTATCTGCTAAGCTACTTCTGATAAAGCTTCAGAACATATGGGAAATCTTTTATCAACTGGAGGAAAAGGACAAATGCAAGAGCCGGCCAGGACAGATAATAATTCAGTGTGAGGATGAACCTACAGGGACTAGCATTTTTCATTTCATTTCTCTGTTTGCAAAGAACTTGGCACTCAGCTTGTTTTCATTTAATTTCTCTATTTGTAGAGATTTAGCCATTCATTTTGGCTGGTGATCTGATGGGTGACGCCAACAAAACACGAGGCACAGGTTGTTCTCAAGGGGCGCAAAGCTTGGGAAGTGCGGCGAAAACTGCCCTTTATTAACAGCCCAAATATTGGCTGGATGCTACAAGGAAAGACGAAAAATTTGTGCTTCAGAACTCAGAAGGCTCCCGGGCTGTTCCTGGAGGAGATTTTTTCTGTTTGTGCAAATGATAAATACAGTCTGTCACATTGGACAGGCCAGTTTTCTGAATTACATTGATGCGTGTGCACGAGTGGGTGTAAGTCTAAGTCCGTGTAAAGGTATATCAGGAAGGAGTCTGAAGTTGCAGGGGTAGATGTGTGCACATGTGTATGGGTGCAGGGCACGGAGATGGGTTTTGGGACAGGATTTCTGGGGAAAGATATAGGTTCTCCTATTTCCCTGCACCACTGAGTCTCTTCTACCAACTGCAGACAACCCATGGACAGAAAAGTAAAGCTTTACTTTGGTTTCAGCCAGAAAACATAATTACACTTCCCACCGTCACTTGCTCCTTTTGAAAATGACATGAAACCAGGGCAGAGAGAATGGGTGACAATGCTTTTCCTACTGACACATTCAGTGCTTCTAGACTCATAGATTCATAGAATATTAGAGTTGGAAGGGACCGCAAGAGGTCATCTAGTCCAACCCTCTGCTCAAAGCAGGACTATCCTCAGCTAAATCATCCCAGTTAGGGTTTTGTCATGCTGCACCTTAAAAACCTCTAAAGATGGAGATTCCACCACCTCCCTAGGTAACCCTAGGTAATCCTAGGTAACATTTTCCTAATTCCCATTCTCTCTCTCTCGAGTCCTAATGTCCAACCTAGACCTCCCCCACTGCAACTTGAGACTATTGAACCTTGTTCTGTCGTCTGCCACCACTGAGAACAGCCTAGCTCCATCCTTCCTGGAACCCCCTTTCAGGTAGTTAAAGGCTGCTATCAAATCCCCCCTCATTCTTCTCTTCTGCAGACTAAACAGGCCTAGTCCCCTCAGCCTCTCCTCATATGTCTTGCGCTCCAGCCCCCTAATAATTTTCTTTGTTCTCCACTGGACTCTCTCCAACTTCTCCACATCCTTTTTGTAATAGGGGGCCCAAAACTGGACACAATACTCCAAATGCGGCCTCACCAATGCCGAATAGAGGGGAATAATCACTTCCTATGATCTGCTGGCAATGCTCTTACTAATGCAGCCCAATATGCCATTAGCCTTCTTGGCAACCAGGGCACACCGCTGATTCAGCTTCAGCTTCTTATCCACTGTAACCCCCAGATCCTTTTCTGCAGAACTGCTGCCTACCTCGTCGGTCCCCAGTCTGTAGCTGTGCATGGGATTCTTCCATCCTAAGTGCAGGACTCTGCACTTGTCCTTGTTGAACCTCATCAGATTTCTTTTGGCCCAATTCTCCAATTTGTTTAGGTCCTTCTGTATCCTATTCCCTCCCTTCCAGGGTATCTACCATGCCCCGTAGCTTAGTGTCATCTGCAAACTTGCTGAGGGTGCAATCTACCCCATCTCTCAGGTCATTAATGAAGACATTGAACAAAACCAGCCCCAGGTCCGACCCCTGGGGCACTCCACTTGTGACCAGCTGCTAGCTAGACATGGAGCCATTGATCACTACCCGTTGAGCCCTATGCGCTAGCCAGTTCTCTATCCATTTTATAGTCCATTCATCCAACCCATACTTTTTTCACTTGCTGATAAGAATACTGTGGGAGACCATATCAAAAGCTTTGCTAAAGTCAAGGTATATCACGTCCACCACTTTCCCCACATCCACAGAGCCAGTCACCTCTTCATAGAAAGCAATCAGGTTGGTCAGGCATGACTTGCCCTTGGTGAATCCATGTTGACTGCTCCTGATCACCTGCCTCTCTTCCAAGTGCCTTAAAATGGATTCCTTGAGGACCTGCTCCATGATTTTTCCAGGGATTGAGGTGAGGCTGACCAGCCTGTAGTTCCCTGGATCCTCTTTCTTCCCTTTATTAAAGATGGGCCCTAGATTTGCTTTTTCCAGTCATCTGGGACCTCCCCCAGTTGCCATGAGCTTTCAAAGATAATAGCCAATGGCTCTGAAATCACATCAGCTAACTCTCTCAGCACCCTCGGGTGCATTGCATCTGGTCCCATGGACTTGTGTGTGTCCAGTCTTTCTAAATAGTCCTGGACCTGTTCCTTCAGCACTGCGGGATGTTCACCCCCTCCCCATTCTGTGCCGCCCAGGGCAGTAATCTGGGAGCTGACCTTGTCTGTGAAGACAGAGGCAAAAAAGGCATTGAGTACCTCAGCTTTCTCCACATCCTCTGTCACTAGGTGGCCTCCCCCATTCTGTAAGGGGCCCACACTTTCCCTAATCTTCCTCTTGTTGCTAACAAACCTGTAGATACCCTTCTTGTTCCCCTTCACGTCCCTGGCTAGCTGCAACTCCAATTGTGCTTTGGCCTTCCTGATTTCATTCCTGCATGTTCGAGCAGTATTTTTATAATCCTCCCTAGTCATCTGACCAAGCTTCCACTTCTTGTAAACTTCTTTTTTAAGCTTAAGTTCACCAAAGACTTCTTTGTTAAGCCAAGCTGGGTGCCTACCATACTTGCTATTCTTTCTGCACATCGGGGTGGTTTGTTCCTGCACCCTCAATGTGTTCCTCTGCCCTCTGGATGTGTCTGACACAGCTCCCACCTAAGATACATCAAAGATCCCAATGCAAACACACAGGGGCACTGGCTGACAAACAGCTAGAGTAGGGAATACTTTGAGGATATTTTGATGCTGTCGTGATTGATATCAAATAAAATGCCCTGTGGAAAGGGATTTGCAGATTCTGTGAGATACAGGCAGGAGGAAAGCTATCTCCCAGGAACAGACACATCTGGATAGATGCCATCTAGATTATGTCCAGCTTCCCAACTGACCCGCTGTCCATCCTGCCCCTCTCAGCAGAGACATCTCCAGTATATAGAGTGAGAGAGAAACTATCTCAGTCGTTTGCATGCAGGACTAGCAGCAAGAATTTAACCACACCTGTGACAATGGCTCCCATGTAGCTGTAGGTCGTCTGTGCACGTCCCTGCTTCATTATCTCCATCTTTGAAATGAGGATAACTTTAGATACTGGTCCAGCTCAAAACATAGTTGTGAAGACTGAAGTTTACTTGAAGGGTGCTTAATATTAACAATATACCCAGAAAGAACATTCAGTTGAGGTGGTTGAACAACACTATATATTCTCTGCTAAAAATGGCAAGCAAAATGGGAAAAAAAATGCTTTAGTCAACATTTTTCATGGATTTTTAATTTTTTTCAATTACATGAAAAAAATGTTTGTTTTTGATTTTCAGTATTGGAAAATTGACTTTTTCCATTTCGTCCATGGGGAGATGAAGATTTTTGAAAAGGAAGACAAAGGGAAAAGCGAAAAAATCCCCAAAGCTGACAATTTGTTATGAAAAAAACAAAAAATTTCACCCAAAATGAATTTTTTCTGTGAAATTTTTGTTTCAGTTGAAAAGTTGTTTTTTCCTGAAAAAAATGTTGCAATGAAAAGATTTCATCTAGCTCCGTATGGGTGGTGCAGAAGTGATGGCTATAGATAAGGTTGCCTGAAATTTCTGTTAAAAGATCTTGTTTATGTTTCCTTATAACTTTGGCAACTGTTAACTGTTTAGGCTGACATTTCGCATGCTGGACATCTGCCTCAGGCTGAATATTTTGGGGGAGAAAAAATTCAGCAAAATGGTTCATGCAGTTCTCAGAATGCGTTTAGGAGAAAATACATTGCTTTGCCCACGTTAAAAAAAATTCTTACAGCTGTTTCTTGGAGGCACTCTAATGCCTCATACTTTGGAGCAAAGACTGAAAATTTGCAGGATGTTCCCCTGGTGTCAGAGAGGTGCCTTTTGCCATCTCCATAATTACCCAAGAAACTTTGGCATGTTATAAACCTTTGAAAGTCTCCATTCATGCAGGCTCAGCGGAGGCTTGTTAGAGCTCGGCCACTAAATTCTCTGAAGCTTGTGTCTGCACTGAGCATGTTCCATGCCCTCACAGCTGCTGAAGGGGATCAGCGCTCTCAGTGCCAATCTGTGAGATTGACCTTTACCAGGGAATCCCCAGGCAGGCAGATGTGGCTACTTCCAGTTCCCTATATGTCAGGCAGAGAATCTACCCTTTCATTTCTTTAAGCCTTCTTGCCTTTGTGTCTGTCCTGTGTGATCCCCTGTGCATTTCTCTCCCCGCAGCATACCCCATTTCCTCTCCCATGGGCTTCGCTTCCACCTCCCTAAAATGCAGGGACTTCCAGGAGACAATTAATGCATACCTGCAGAGGTGCCAGCCACAACATGGATCCCGGAGCTCTGGGTTGAAAGCATATTAGCATTTGGCAGTAGAGCCTTTCAAACCTGGCTTATCAACAATGGATTACACTGAAAAAATGAAGGAGGTAAAACAACCGGTGGCAAATTTTTTAGAAGGGGAACCTGGAAATCCATAGGTAGCAATGTTCTTTTAACAACAAGTATTTATTGCCTGTACCAATGGGGTATATAAACACTAGAGCTCACTGGGAGATTTCTTATGAACCACCTTTTTGCTGAAAAGTGCCCATTTGTCAAAAGCAATACTGTTCATGAAGCAGGATTCAATGAATTTCCCAACTCAAAAAATTGGGGGTCAAAATTGTTGAAATGTCTTGTTTCAACACACTTTTGGGTTTTTTGTCAAAGGGAGCTCTGGTTTAGAAACTGTAGTAAATTTAGAATTTTAAAAAAATTGGTTTTTTTTTTAAAAAAAAAGATAAAATTCTAAACAAAAAGTTTTGTCATTTTGAAGCAAAACATTTTGATTGACCCAAACCAAAATATTTTCCAGTTTTTTGATGCATGAAGATTTTCAAGATTTTGACTTTTCCTTTCTGATTCATACAGAAAAACCATCTCTTTCCCAGCTCTGCAAATACTTATTTGTACAGCACCCACACTAACCGTGAATGGAAAGATGGATGTTCAGTTGCATGCCTCTTGTACATGTATCAGAGGGCTCCATCAAGTAAAAACGTAGCTCTTAGTGGGGGCATTTTAAAGTATCGTTTGTGTTTTGTTTTATTTTTTCATTTTATTAATAGCTTTAATTTTCACTTAGCTGATGAAAGAGTTTGGCAAAGGCAGAGGTTTTACTGACTTGCATGGGCCTCACTTGTCTGTTTTTACTGGATTGTGTGTGTGTGGTTGTACCTCTGACCTTCCCCATTATTTGTCCTGCTCCAGTGACTTCCTGCTTTGGAACAAACTCCTCAGCCATTCCAGCCAATGAGAGCAATCCAAACCATGGTTGCTGGCCCCTCGTTAATCACTCTCAAGATTTGCCTGGGGCTTGTTCTAATTGATTTAGAGCAGAGCTTCAACTCCCCAGAAATGAAAAAAAAAATCAATTTGCCAGGTTTAGCTCCAATTTGTCACTCCCCTTTACAATTCATTTAATTTCCTTGGGCAACTTCCTGTCTCAGCAGTGCAGGGATGGACGGTCAGAACGATGCACCGGAGCTGCACATGCAGAAGCATGTCGGTCTCTGCACAGGTCTGTGTTTAACGCAAGGAACTTAGATGTGGAGCTGGTCCAACTGTTCGCTGAGAATAAAGCGCATCATGAATCCCACCCTTTTTCCCTCCATGAACAGATCCCAATTTCTTCTGACTTGTCAGAGCACAGTAACTATTCCCCAGAGGGTCTGGATGAACAATTTTCCAATTCTAGGTTGCTCCAGGACTGTTCAGCTGGACTTTATGCTATTTGTTCTTCACAGCATGTGACAGGTCACTTTAGTCACATGGTATTGATTCTCCTCTGTGATTGCATGGCAGACTTATGAGAGGAGGGACTGTCCAATGGATACTAACCTAGGACTGGATATGATCCAGAAATCTCTTAGTGCCAACTGGCAGGGAGCACAGAGGTGGGGGTGTAGAGGGTACGGGGATCTCCTTGGTCTGTTATTTACATTTTTAGCTCACCAAAAGAGCATCATGTGAGCTCTTGAATAAAAGCTGGTGCTGTTTTGGTCATCAATATCACTGTGAAATGTATGTTCACATACTATATAAAGAATTATGTGTATATGCTGAATATACGTCCTTACAGTCTGTAGGGATCAGTGAAAAGCAAAGGTGAAAAGCAGGCATCCTGTCAGACAAGAGATGTTTATCCAGCTATCAGTTTACATGTAAATTGAGAATTGTCTCATTCACAATGGGTCTCCTTTCACTAGTCTGAACAAAATTCAAATGAAGGATGGTGGTGACGTCAGACAGGAGCTCGCAGGAAGAGAACGGCAAGAAGAAAGAACTGGGTGATCAACATAGGTTTGATTTCATATGTTGGAGAGGGCAGGAGGGTGGCTAAGGAGATGCCCAGACATCCTTCACTGCAGAACTAAATGTGCAGTGAGTTTGCTTCCTGAAAAAGGGGTCTCTGTCAGGCTGGTTGAAAACACTGAAGAGAAAATTAGGTGAAGTAAACTAAAAGGTTACCCTTCCTGTCTAAAGAAATGAAGTTTAGTCTTTAGGAAGCATGTAATGATTTTGTTTGACGTGGAATCATTTATTTCCAATATTCTTAATCGTCATCACTTGATTCTCTCTTTTTTTATATGAAACTTATCCTTGTTTTCACTATAAATATATCTCAGAGCTGCGGTGTTGAGTACAAAGCTGGGCCTCAGCTGACTATTACAAGCGGGTATGGTCTGTTCCTTAGGGAGCAGCAGGCCTGGTTGTTCTGTAAGTGTCCAGTTTAATAGGGGCTGGTCACCACAGGAATGCTCCGAGGACACAGGGCTGATGTGTGCCTGTCATATACTCATAGACTATAAGGTCAGAAGGGACCATTATGATCATCTAGTCTGACCTCCTGCACAACGCAGGCCACAGAACTTCACCCACCCACTTCTCTAATAGACTCGTAACCTAAAATTAAGTTAATGAAGTCCTCAATTAGTGTTTTAAAGACTTCAAGGTACAGAGAATCTACCCGTGCTCCATGCTACAGAGGAAGGCGAACCCCTCCCCAGGACCTCTTCCAATCTGCCCTGGGGAAAATTCCTTCCCGACCCAAAATATGGCCATCAGTTAAACCCTGACCATGTGCGGGAGACTCACCAGCCAGACACCCAGAAAGAATTCTTTGTAGAAACTCAGAACCCATCTAACACCCCATCACAGGCCATTGGCATATCTACCTCCATAGTCAATGATCAGTCAATTGCCAAACTAGGCTGTCCCATCATACCATCCCTTCCATAAATTTATCAAGCTCAGTCTTGAAGCCAGCTAGGTTTCTTGCCCCCACTGATCCCCTTGGGAGGCTGTTCCAGAACTTTACTCCCCTGATGGTTAGAAACGTTCATCTAATTTCAAGTCTAAACTTCCTGATGGCCAATTTATATCCATTTGTTCTTGTGTCCACACTGGTGCTGAATTTAAATAACTCCTCTCCCTCCCTGGTATTTATCCCTCTGATGTATTTATAGAGAGCAACCATATCTCCCCTCAGCCTTCTTTTGGTGAGGCTAAACAAACCAAGCTCTTTGAGTCTCCGCTCATAAGGCAGGGTTTCCATTCCGCAGATCATCCTGATAGCCCTTCTCAGCACCTGTTCCAGTTTGAATCCATCTTTCTTAAACATGAGAGACCAGAACTGCACCCAGTATTCCAGACAAGGTCTGACCAGCACCTTGTATAATGATACTAACACCTCCCTATCTCAACTGGAAATACCTCGCCTGATGCATCCTAGGACCACATTAGCTTTTTTCATGGCCACATCACATTGGCGGCTCATAGTCACCCTGTGATCAACCAATATGCCCAGGTCCTTCTCCTCCTCTGTCATTTCCAACTGATGAGTCCCCAGCTTACAGCAAAAGTTCTTGTTATTAGTCCCTAAGTGCATGACCTTGCACTTTCCGCTATTAAATTTCATCTTATTTCTATTACTCCAGTTTACAAGGTCATCCAGATCTTGTTGTATGATATCCCCGTCTTTCTCTATATTAGCGATATCTCCCGACTTTGTATCATCTGTAAAAATTTTTAGCACACTCCCACTTTTTGTGCCAATTTAACTAATAATTCCCTGATTGGAACTGTATCAAATGCCTCACTGAAAATTAGGTAAATTAGATCTACTGCATTCCCTTTGTCTAAAAAATCTGTTATCTTCTCAAAAAAGGGGATCAAGTTGGTCTGGCTCTATCTACCTTTTGTAAAGCCATGTTGTATTTTGTCTCAATTACCGTTAACCTCAATATCCTTAACTACTTTCTCTTTCAACATTTTTTCCAAGACCTTACATACTACTGAGGTCAAACTAACAGGCCTGTAATTACCTGGATGGCTTTTTTTTCCCTTTCTTAAAAATCAGAACTATGTTAGCAATTCTCCAATCGTACAATACAGCCCCTGAGTTTACAGATTCATTAAAAATCCCTGCTAATAGGCTTGCAATTTCACATGCCAGTTCCTTTAATATCCTTGGATGGAGATTATACGGGACCCCCAATTTAGTCCCATTGAGCAGTTTGAGTTTGGCTTCTACCTCGGATGTGGTAATTTCTACCACCATATCCTCAGACCATTAGTCCCCGCTGCCACTATCCCTAAGCTCTTTGTTAGGCTCATTAAAAACCGAGGCAAAGTATTTGTTTACATATAGGGCCATGTCTAGATTATCCTTAACCTCCACCCCATCCTCAGTGTTTAGTGGTCCTACTTCTTTCTTTATTTTCTTCCTGTTTATATGGCTACAGAACATTTTACTATTGGTTCTAATTCCATTTGCAAGGTCCAACTCTACTTGACTTTTGGCATTTCTCTCTATATGTTATGAACTCCAAGAGGTATCTTTCCTTGCTGATTCATCATAATCTTGCCATGCCTTTGTTGTCCTCCTCTAGGAGCAGGCAGAATCCCACTGAAGATCACCTGAGCCTCCATTTCCTTAAGTGTCTTCCCCAGCCTGGCATAGTCTCCCTTGATTTGTTCTAGTGAGAATCTAGTGTATCATTAATTCCCCCATGAAAGACAATCAGTGGATTCTTTCCCACTCTCGCTAGGATCCTCTTCAGCCTCAGGTCCACCTCTCATATCCTAGCACCTGGCAGACAGCCTACCCTTCTTTTCTCCAGATCAGCTCTGGTTACAGGCCTGGCTGTTCTTCTAAGGAAGGAGTCCCCAGTCACATAGACCTGCATTTTCCTGGTGACGGTGTGATTCTACGGCCTCTCCCCTGTTTTTTCTGGATGCAAGTCCTCTCATCTTCTATCCTCCCTTTCAAACTTCTGCACCCATCCTGGATTCCCCTGGGGTTCTTATTTGGCGGTATCTCCATTGACTCATCCACTCTTTGCATAGGACTAGCTGCTCTTCTCCTCTTCCTTGCCCTTCCACCTTCAGTTACCGCTTGCTGCATCCCTTCGTCATTTCCAACTCCGCAAACCTGTTTCTGAGCTCCATTTCTCCTTCATTAGCCCATCTTTTCCTCTGCCTAGTTCTTGCAATCACATCCTTCCACTGGCCACTTTTCTCACTCACTTTCCTTTCCTTTCCTCACTTTCCCCTCTGAGTTCTTTAGTCCTGCTTCCATCTGCAAGTTTGGGCTTTTCCCTTCAGCCTCCTCATGCCTTTGCTCCATCATCTCTTCAAACCCCCTTCTAATCTCAACCAGAGTTTCCACCTGCATCTCTAAGCCCCAGATCTTCCCTTCCATCAGCTCTATCAGGGGGCACTTCATACAAACAAAGCTCTTTTGTGGTATCCCCTCCACGATCATGTACATCCTGCAGTTCCCACATCCAGTCATCTTCATTGAATCGTTCACTGCTTGGGTCACCACCACTGCTGCCTCTGTGTCTGGCATAGCTTCCTCACCTATGTCCGGTCAGTGAGAGAAAAAAACAAAACACACATATGCACAGAAAAAACACCCCAACAAACAAAACCCCAACAACCACCGCAACAATACCAGAACCCTACGCACTCCTTCCCCAAACTCCCCTGTTTACAGCTCTGTTTGCTGGCTCCTGTACCACTGCAACTACACAAAGAGAGAGAGAGAGGCCTGCGGAGGCATGGGAGGCAGTGCTTTTTCTGCCCCCAGAGGCTGATGGCTTCAAGGAGCTGATCCGCAGTAGGCATGGAAAAGACTGCTTCATGCTAAGGGCAGATGGTAGTGAGGTGCCTCGCCGCCCTGCATACCCCTGGAGAGTGTCACACTGGGGAGACTCCGGTTCATTTCCTTGCTCCAACACAGACTTTCTGTGTGACCCTGGGCATGTCTCTCAGTGTCTCTGTGCCCCAGCTCCTGTCTGTACAACGGAAATAATAGTGCTCCCCTACCACACAGTGGGGCTGTGAGGAGGAAGTCACTGAAGATTGTGATGTGCTCCAATAATACAGGAGTAGGGCCATACAAGTACATTAGGTAGAACACAACAATAAGAGAACAGCAAATGCTATTGTCCATATGGAAATCTGCTTACCTGTACAAACAACCATTGCTCAAGAGCTTGTGCAAAACCATTCACACATCTGTTGGCAAACAGTAGATCATGGCCATGTGTGAATGGAGTAGCTATTCGGAATCTGAACGCATGTGCGCGATCATAACTTTGAAGTATTCAGCCAACTGTCCTGAGATGCATGTTTTTGAAAATTTAGCATATGACACTGTCCTCCCATCTCAGATCCCCCTTCTCTACTCACTAGTATCTTCATGTTTCAGCCTCAGAGTGTGAAATTCAACCATTTGCCTTCTTGGAGTTTAAATGAAAAGAAATCTCCAAAGAATGTTGTAAATGTCTTCCCGTTCAATGTGAGAGACAGAATTTCTCACTTTTCTCACTTCTCCAACAGGAGCAGCAATTCTTGTGCTAAGTGGAGATTTGGGAGCATTTACAATGAACACACTTCTGATTTGCCTTCTGCCTCTCATAACATCAGGTAAAACGAGAGGGCTGGGTAAGAATGAAGTGTTATCAGATGAGGACTAAAACCATCTATAATCCCTTTAATCCAAATTGGATTAATTATTTTCAAAAAGTGCTAAAGGAGTTTATATTAGATCAAGCACTAAATGGATTGAAGTGGATCCCAAGGTTTCATGGGGGGGGGAAAAAGGAGATTTCTCAGTCAAAAAAAAAGTTATTAAACAATTGCTAATTGAAAACAAACTGGCTGATGAGCTGTCTGCAGTTTTGAAGAGATTTATATTCACTTTTAAGATCTTTACAAATCACTGCCTAATAAGACATTTCAGAGCTCATGCCTTGCAATGAGTGTAATACATTATAGTCAACAGAATTTTAAAGACTCTTCATTTTAAAGACTGATTACATTCAGGAGGAGTTTGGAGCAGCTGGGACACTCATGCTCAGGAGTTTATTGTCCATGTTCCGATGGTCTGATGGGCATGCATTTTGGACACCCAGCTTCTGCCTGCACTCCTGAGATAAGCTAAAGAAGTACTTTTAAAAGGTGCCCATTTAAATTCACATTGGACTGCGGCACGGGCTTTGTTGGCCTATATTTATGCAAGGCGGCGTCTTATGCAGGCTATTACAAGGGTTGGGTGAAACGCAACACATTTGGCTCATACCTGATGGGCTCATCTTCCCGTCTTTCCTCCACGTTAGAAAACCATGTGACACCACTGGTTTTAGAGGAACTGGTGCTGCAGTGGGCTGCTCATCCCTTAGTCTGCAGAAGGCTAACATGCTTTTAACAGTCGCTGTGATGTCGCTTTCAAAAGGGAAGTGGAACAGGGAAGGCCGAGAGCAGGCACCCACATGAGGGGGTCACCTTTACCCAGAGCTTCTCCCAATCATCTTAAGAGATCAACCTCCAAACAGCCCTGCATACAGTTCCCTTCAGTCTCCCTGCACCCACCTAATGCTGTCACATAGCAACCCTTCCATCCTCCGCTCTCTGAACACCCACCTCCCGCTGCCCTGCCTCCCCAAAGGCCCCCTCAGAGCCCTGCCAGCCCCCATCCTCCTAAAGACCTCTCAAACCACCACACCCCAATGGCTCTCTCCAACCTCCCACTGGCCCATCCAGTTGCTCCCACTGCCAAATTCTCCACTCACCAGATGCTGCCCCAACAGCCTCCTCTTCTTTTCTCCTTTTGAACTGACTCCCAGTGCTCCCCAGCCTCCCCCTGCCTTCCCTCTTCCTTTCCCACTAACCAATTCCCTCTAACCCCACATCCTTCCCCTCCCATCAGCCTCTTTCCCACCCACCCTGACTTCTCCCTCCAAATCAACACTGCCCCTTCCCCTGAACTCCAGCAGTAGCCTCCCTCTATCCAGCTCCGTTTCCAAGACCTCCAGCAACTCTCCCCCTGGTCTCAAATGTGCTCCCTTCTTTGAGACCACCGCCGGCCAGTTCCCTATCCCCTCCCCTCTCTCCCAATTCCAGGCATTTCCATGAATTGCCTCCCCAAATGATGGCCTACCACTAGCTCTTCACCCCAGTCCCCAGGAGCAGCCATTGGTATAAATTTCTGTAATGATGAATTATGAATTGTTTTAGTGCTATTGAATAATTTAGTCATTACCTTAAGCTCTTCCAACAATTTGATAGATCCTGCTGCTTAGCTAAAGAATTTGGCGTAAGACTTATGAACTTCCTGGGCTGTATTAATTAAAATAAAAATTAAAAATAAATAAGAAAAGGAGACGTTAAGAAAATAAAGTGAAATGGTGCTGTGTCTGGAATAACCAAAGGGAGTGTCTGCGTTGAAGAGGACAGGTTAAAAGCGTCATCTGGGACAGATAGTAGAATGTAATAGACTCCACACACAATAACCGAAGTCTTATCACCAAATGATAAGCTTAGCTCATTTGCTATTCTGGGGAGATGATTTTGTTATCAATATTGAAAGGAATAGATCCCTTCATTTAGGACCTTGTCATGTCAATCAAAGCCTTACATGTCCATCTGTGCAACAGTTTTAACCATGAAATTAATTCCATGGCTAAAAATCTAAATAGTTTCTTTTAATCACCTCAGATATTCTCTTTCTAGCCAACAAATAGCTTAGCCCACCCTGTACTCACAGATATCCTTCAACACCCCACCACAGGAACTAGAACCCAGGCCTACAGAGTGCTGGCTGGCAGAAGAGAGGGGTGTGGGGGGGACGGGGACTGATATTCCCAGAGTGCCACCAGGAGGCTATGCAAACAGGGGGCCAGGAAGCACTGTGAAAAGTAGGCATCACAGGAAGTCCCACCCAAGAGACCCAGAGTGACAGTACCCTGCAGCCATCTGATTGGCCAAATGGCTCTACTTTACACCAAGGACTGGCCCAGAAAGCTGTCTTGCCAGCCACACAGATGTTGGTTGCATCAGTGCTACGCTTTGCCTTGTCTCCTGATCCGAGCCCAATATTGCCTCTGATCTCAAGTCTTCAACCCTGGCCGAACTCTGACCTGGTGACTCCCTTCCCTGGGAGTCCTAGCTGTGACTGCTAGGTCAGACTGCCCCAGTCCCTGACAGGCACGTAGGATGGGAACCGGGGCACATCTACCCCAAGATCCCATCTCCAACAACGGCTAGTCCCAGATGCTTCTGAGGAAATAATTTTCTGCGAGGGGAAATATCTTCCTAGTTCCCTTGCATTCGCTCAATATCCCTCCTGCTCTCACAACTGCCTGTACCCCATTCCCTGTAACCCACAAATCTGTCTCCTGCTCCCACTCATTCACCCCATCCTGCTGCCACAGAGTCTCTGCTGCTTCTCACAGTCCCATTTCCTGGCCATCCGTCTGAGCCATGGACTGGCAGCCATGTTGTCTGGGGGGGCCTTGTTTTCAACCTCACTGAAAACAATGGGAGGCAACAGCCAACTCTATTAAGGGCAGACTCACTTCCATATGCAGATAGACAGTAGGGAAATGTTGACATCTTGCTGGCTTCAGCCCCATTGACAGCACGAGGAGATGGCGGCCATTTTGAATAAGAGGAAATTCACAAGTTGGGGTCTTCCGTCGTGTTTTCATGAGACAGGGGGAAAATACAATAGAGTTGTGATAAAACTGGGAGAGCGGGCCGTGCCGTGTATCCCCTCTCAGCCTTCATTTTGCTAGGCTACACAAATCAAGCTATTTTAGTTGCCTCTCGAAAGATAGACTTTCCATTTGCTTGTAACTTTAGCACCCCCATGGCCAAGATGGAGTCTGCTCTGGCCAAGAAAAGGTGGTGCAGGAATGTGGTAGGGAAAGTCCCTTCTGCCCCAAAGGCACCTGTTCCAACCCCTCTCCCCCACGAGTGAATACACACACACCGAATGAGTATAGGAAAGGGAAATATTTGTTTACAGAGGGATGAATGAAGATAATTAATAACGGGGGAGTTATGAAACAGGGTTACATTCAACATGGGGCTCACAGGCCTAGTGCTACTGCAGACTGAAAGGGCAGACCCCAAGCAATGCAGCTGCACTCAGAGTTCAGGAGTCCTGGGCAGCGTTCCAGTCCGGTAGTGAACCTTGGGTGCTCCTGGTCGTCTTCAGTGGCAGTAAACTTTCCCCAGCAAACCCCGCCAGTGCCCTTTTCTGCTGCGCAAACCTAAGCAGATCAACCACCTCCTCTCTTAGCTAGCTACAGCCTCCCTCCTTCTTCCCAATACAAGGTCACAAGCCCCAGTAGTAACATCCCACTACAGCTCTGGGCAACAGTGACAGTGGGTCCAGCTCGGATTTGTCCTTTTTGGGTGATTCCTCCTGGCGTGGTGCTCCTCCTGGCTCCTGTCCTGGGGTGTTCCTGGGCGGCCTCCCTATCCCTTCCAGGCTTTGGGCAAATTCTTGCTCATTGTAGCCCTTCTGCCGTGAGCTCCAGACACACACACCCTGTCGCTCTCCCTCTCACCACACTTTCCTTGCTCCCAAAGCATTTCTTCTTCCTGGAATAATCATTTAAAGGGCAAAGATTTAAAGGGGCCATGCTCTCTAAACCCCAAAAAGATTACACCCTGATTCTCCTAGTAGCTCTTCACTGCACATCTTGCTGTTTGACTTAATCTGTCATGAACGGTGGTGACCAGCATTGTATGCAGTATTCCAGATGAGGTCTTACGGGTGCCTACTACACTGGCATTAAGACTTCAATATCGCTACTGAAAATACCTCGCCTGATACATCCTAGGATCACGTTTGCTTTTTTATGACCACATCACATTTGTAGTTCATAGTCATCCTTCAATCAACTAATACACCCAAGTCTCTGTCCTGCTCTTTCATTTCCAACTGATAAGCCACCAACATAGAGCAGAAATTCTTATTAGACCCTAAGTGCGTGGCCTTGCACTTTGTACTATTAAATTCATCTCATTTCTATTACTCCCGTCCTGTACGTCATCCAGGTCTTTCTGTATGATAGTCCAATCCTCCTATATATTGACAAGGAGTCCAGCCTTTGTGTCATCAGCAAATTTCATTAGTACACCCCTATTTTTTGTGCCAAGGCCCTTAATAAAAATATTAAATGGCATTGCTCCGATGAGGAACTCCACTAGTAACCTCCCTCCAGCTTGATAGTTCTCCTTGAAACAAATCTGTTGTGGTCTCCCCTTTAGCCAGTTTCTTACCCACCTTATATTTCCTGCATTAATCCCCATCTTCTCCAGTTCAATTAATAATTTCCCATGTGGCATTCAAATTCTTTACTGAAACCCAGATAGATTACATCTACTGCATTTCCCTTGTCTAAGAAATCTGTTACCTTATCAAAGAAGGATATCAAATTAGCCTGGCATTCTCTACCTTCAGTAAATCCATGTTGCATTTTATCCCATTTTCAATTTATATCCACATCTTTCATTATTCTTTCATTCAAAATTTGTTCTAAAGCATACTATTGGGGTCAGACTAGTGTAATGCCAGGATCACTTTTTTTCCCCTTTCCACACAGGTATCATGTTTGCTATTTTCCAGTCATCCAGTGCCACCCCCACATGATTTATTGAAAATCCTTGCTATTGGACTTGAAATTTCATGTGCTAGTCCTTTCAATATTGTGTCAGTTAGTGGATAGTTTATGCTATGAAACAAGAAGATTTATATGTCACATCTTTTGCACCCTGTCTCATAGAATTGTAGGCATTCTATTTATCCATATAAAGGTCTAATCTTTTCTCTGAAATCTAAATAACTCTTGGTCACAATTGTTGAGACGGAACCAATAGGTACCGAATAAGGTTCTAATTATATGATACAGAGGGGTCAAAGAGACAGCAGCGAGGCTTTATTTCTCTTAATCAATAAATTCTTTATTTTTAACAACTGATAGTAAAGGAGGAGGAACCCCGTGCGCGAAGGACAAAATGCGCCACCCAAGACTTTTGCATTAATGATCTCAAGGGATCAACGCACGGCTGTCACTTTTGGGACACTAGAGTGCCCAGTTATGGAGTTCCTCTAGAAAGTTTACAAGACAGACAACAATAAACAGTTAATTCATACTCACTAAGCTTAGGTAATAACAAATCATCTTGGCCAAACTTAAACGACCGCTTGCTTAGATTCTGCAGACAGGAGAGAGTCGCTTCGGGTGATCAGGCCGTTGCGAAGCAGGCTAGTAAGGATGCGTCAGCCCACTGAATCTAACATGCTCGAGACTCTGGGTGTTAGGCAATTCCTTTTCCTCTCTGGCTGCAGCTACTTGGCAGCTTGGTTTCATAGTTTTCCACATGCAACAGTTTGCTATGTCTTGGTGACCATTGGCTAGCATTTAAGGTTACCCTTGGCATCTGGCCAACCAGAGGCTTACACATCGCCGTGCACTTGCTGACCATGCACCGGTGCCTTACATCACCCTTGTCGTATCCCCATAGGATATGGCTTAAACCTATGCCATTCCCTTATAAGGCGACATATACGTGCAGTTCATGTTGCTGAGTCAACCCTTTCCAGGCCACTTCCTTATTCCGCATGGGGGTCTGTATGTGGTGCTGCAGACGCCATCATCTGATCCCAGCTCCACAACAATGACATCCTGCAGTAATGAGTTCCATAGGTTAATTCAGTACAATTGGGGCTGACAACTGAATTTTTTCTAACTTCAACTTCTAGCCATTGGCTCTTGTATTGTTTTAGGAGTGTTCTAAACCACAACATCACTGAGGTCATCTCAGCAGTTGCTGAACACTGAAATGCAAGGTTGCCCTGTCCACATCCCTTTTTTCATGACTTTGGCTCCTGCGGCAGTGGCATGGAGCGGTGTCATCCATGGCTCTCCCTACACAGTCAGACCCCACAAATGGCCAGTGAAGTTGGCTTTAAGGAGGCCCAAAGCAACCTTAAGATACAAGAGAATCTGCACATATTGATCTATATTGCATATATCTGCATATATTGATGCATCCAGAACACTAGGCTATTTTACCATCATTGTCTTTGTTATCATGGGGTGAGGACGCCCCCAGTGCATCGCAACTAATTATCAACGCTTGTAGTTAATTGACGTTTCCTATATTAATAGCTGAAGGGGGTTTTGTATTATCTAGAGTACAGAGCACTTTGGTCTACTTGGCGTGCTCGTGCAAGGCACCCCTTCCAATCTGTCTTCAGTGTGTCCTATGGCTGCTTCCAGAGACCAAACTGCTTTGTTCACACACACACCCTTCATGCAAGTGGCTGGGAAGAGGAGGGGAGACAAGGCTGCACCCCCATTTTGTGCCTAAATGGTGTAGCTCTAGCAATACATCTGGGAGCTCATCCCTCACGGGGAATAGACACAGTGCATTGTACTTACTCCCTGGAAAGCAGATAACTTTGATGGAGAATCTAGCTCTTAATTAATATTGCTAATGACTCTATGCTACCGCTTTGCTTGTAATATGCAGCAGATTGCCCAGCCTCACGCCTTGCCTCGGATGATCACACGGTGAGACTTGACACACCGTGCTATTCTAGTGCTGATCGCATGATCCCTTCCTCCAACATTCGATACAATCGCTAGCATTCCAGTCACACACAGGAAAGCCCGGGACTGGCAGACGCCCCCTGTGCCAGCGCGCAGGAATCCCTTTGTCAGATTGTCACCCACCCGGGGGCATGGCCACACGTTGATTTGAAAGGATTTGGGCCTCTTGTAAGAAAAGCCTGAGCGTTGTCTTTATTCCGGTCTCCTCCAAAGAGCAATGGGCATGGCTGGAATTCCAGCGGCCCAGAAGCCTTGGAGATGTGGCAGGAACAGAAGTGGTTGGTCCTACGCAGCACCAGGTTCACACACAGGCAAGGCTGCTTTCTGAATCCTCACAGGCTACTCAGCCCGTGGCTTGCTGGCAGCGTAGCATTGCCTTTCCTGCTCAGGCTGACGAGTGTGTTAGCTGCTGTGAACAGCACATCGCAATCTCCACCCAGCAGCACCGGCCAATAGCCAGGGGTCTCTGGTGGCTGCTATGTGGGGAGTGCAGAGGTGACAGTGATCTGTGGTCCCAGTGCCCTGGGAGCAGGTTTATCCTATGCCAGTGCTAGAAGGGGGTAGGGCAGTGGCCACGTTCTGCCACCCTCATTCATGCTGAGAGGGTCCTACCAGGGGTCCCATTAACACCAATCAGGCTAATCACAAGGGCACCAGCTCTTTGGGATTTATAGCTCCACTGGAGCTGACAGTTCTACAGGGACTCAGGGAGTGGGAAGGCAGAGATGCTCAAACATTGCAGGCTCTCAACAGTTGTGCGCACCCAGGCAGGGCTGGACTCAGCCTCCTCTGAACGATGTAAGTACCAGGACGGGCCCAGGCCCTGACCCCACTCAGCTCTGATGGTTTTGTGGATAATGGTAAGAACCAGCGTCCAGAGCAGATATGCACCTCTGCTTTCTGGGGCCATGGCTTATAACGTGCCGTGTGCCCAGCATAGCTTAGCGTCAATGGTACGAGATTCATGCAGTCTAAGACTCATCCAGAGAGACCTCCTGTAGAAGGAAAAAGATAAATTTCACCCACTGATTCCTGCATCAGGCTCATAACTTCTGGCTGAGCTGGAGTGTATGTTTTAGAAGAACATTCAGGCTTGATTTAAAGACTCCAAGTGCTGGAGAATTCATCACACCCCTAGATAAATTGTTCCAATGGCTGATTACTCTGGCTGTTCAAACTTGTGATTTGTGATCTGGATTTGTCTAACTTCATCTTCCAACCATTGAATTGCATACTGTCTTTGTCTGCTAGATTAAAGAGCCCTCTATTAGAAATCTCTTCTCTGGGTAGTTACTTGTAGACTGTGAACAAGTCATTTCCTAACCTCCTCTTGGATAAACTGAATAGACTGAGCTTTTTGAGTTTCCTGTGGGTTT
Organism: Mesoclemmys tuberculata; assembly: GCA_007922155.1. NCBI lineage: Eukaryota > Metazoa > Chordata > Testudines > Chelidae > Mesoclemmys > Mesoclemmys tuberculata. The sequence continues at coordinate 7,445,153 of ML675638.1, forward strand.
TCCGGAACTTGAATCATTCTTGTGGGTATTTTTTGATTAATTTCGAATTGACGTGTAGACATCACGAAAAGATACTCTATCCAGTAATGCCCAATATTACCACCTCTCCACGCCTGCTCAACGTTCCCCCACTTATACATCCAATAATTATGTTATCTCTTGCATCATGCTCATGTTCAGTTGCTGACCACCATAACCCTTTGTCCTTTTCAGAGCCCCTGCTTTCCAAAATGCAGTCCCTATCCAGTAAGACCGATGTTCTTGGTTCCTAGTTGAGGCTCCTTGCATTGGCATTATTTTGTAAGGCTATGCTACTATGCTTGTGTACAACTCCACATCATGCACATTGCAGCGACTTTGTTTATTAATGAATAAATGTATGAAATATTCACAAGACATTGATATTTAATATTTCAGAAATATTTTTCCATTAATAATGTATTAAATTTGTCGTTCCTTTTATAGTAAACACGGATAGCATTGCTATTTCTTCTACATAAAGTCAGAACATAGCTATTCCCCAGCCCCACCCCTACACCATGCACACACTCACCTATCCTCAGATCCATATTTTTTAAAAGGCTCTTCTCATAAGAGTGCTCTGGGAAGTGCAGTGCCCCTTTTAAACTAACTGGAGCGACTTTCAGGAAGTCAGAGCTGCCACCTGCTTTCCCCCCACAGCAGTTGGAGGCCTAATTGCCTAACATGCCCCCTTCTGCTTTGTCCGTTCCTTTTCAACTTTGCACTTCCCTCTCACGTAAGGGCAGAATTGAGACAAAGCTCTTGTACCTCGGTGGGTCCAGCGCTTCCTTCTAGCGGTAGGTCAGGGGACTGCTTCACCCCTTAGTGATCTTCCACCCTCCAGTGGTGAGGAAGGATAATACATCCTCTCTAAGATGGCTGCTCCCTTCTGGTTCCCGGTCCTTTCTCTGGTTCTTGTAGGCCCTTGCTTCTTCACTGGGGTTCTTGCCACTCCAGTGAATGGCCGGTTGGGGGGGAGGGGAAGCAGCGGTCCCACCCTTGACTCCAGGCCCCAACCCAAGGACCCTACAAGTAGCAGCTTCACGCTGTGGCTTCAGGAAAGCTGATAGCTTCCCTGGGTTACATCCCCAGGCCCCTGGACTTAATGTCCATATCCTGCTCGGACAGGGGACCCTCCTGGCCTTCTTGCTAGGGGAGGCTCTTGACCTCTGACAGCCCCATGGGCATGGTAGTGCTGAACCATATGTCTAGTTCTATCTTCCCCTTCTGGCAGGGTCTCTTCCCCTAGGCCTTCAGGTCTGGGAAAGGTCCTTTGCCCTCTTCGGGTGGGTTTTTCCCTCCCCCAGTCTTTATACTTGCCACGTTCTCTCCTGCCAGCGTTCTGCTCCTTCTCCGTGACCCTCTTGACAGCCTCTTGCCTGCTCTCACAATCTGGTAGCTGACCTCACCCCCACAACTCCAGCCACACCCTTTCTCTGGACGGGAGGCTTTTAACAAGTCCTAGGCAGGGCCTTGATTGGCTCCAGTTTGTTAATTAACCTGGAGTAACCCCTGCTCAGCTACCGGGTAAAAGGGACTTGCTGAGACTTGGCCTTCTAGAACTCTCCAGTAGCCATCTGGTCTGACCCTGTCACACTCCTCAGAGTCTTTCATTATGCTGTCACTCTGTACTGGAGTCACTCCAGATTTACCACCGTATAAGCAAGAGCAGAGTTTGGTCCTCAGAGATTTATTTCATACCACTGCAGAGTCACTCCAGACAGGGTGAAGGTTCTGTCTGCGACAAGACTCCATTTGCATCCTCCTTTGTTGGAGGCCTCAAACTGCCATTACTAAAACATCTTCTGAACTTCTATGTGTTATAGATAACAATTTCCTAACTCAAAATGTGCTGTGGCCAACACGGGAGAATTCTACATTAGTCCTCCTCGTGACAAATGAAATAGAATTGATCACAGTGCTAAAAACTAGTGGGAGCTTAGGAACAAGTGATCATGACTTGATCACATTTGTGTTGTGAACCAGAATAAAATCTAAGCCAATAACATATATCAGATATAATACCATATTTATAATATATAATATAAGACATTTTGACCTTTTGGGCTCTACCTTTTGCCAGCTGTTTTCTCCTCTGCTAAACTAGACCACTTCCTATTGAACTTTGGAGACCTTTATTGAGCTGTTGTTTCCAAAGCCTGCAGTCCTGAGTGTGATCTTCCCACTTAGCCATACCTATGTCTATTTCTTTGAGGTCTTGCTTGCATACATCCTTGAAATACAATTTTAGGCATCCTAGGTCTTTTTCCAGATGCCAATTTTGCCATAGAAGATGTCCTTTGGGATGCACCCATCATTTATTCAGCACCCATGCCCAAGGCAGCAGAGGCATCTCTATTTAAGGAGTGTTTGCATGCTGGGTATGCTGACTCAGTGTTGGTGACATTGTCCCTCTAAGAGATTCCAAAAATTTGATGAAGACAGTGCCTCTGAAAGTTGTTGAGCCTTTTTTTCCTGATGAGAGTATAAAGTCCATGTCTCACTCCCATACAAAAGTGTACTGAAAACACATGCACGGAGCAGAAAAGCTATTTTACGTCTGTATTTGGCACTGGTGCAACAGCTATTGAAATACTGTGACCAGTTCTGGTGTCCACAATTCCAGAAGGATGTTGATAAATTGGAGAGGGTTCAGAGAAGAGCCACAAGAATGATTAAAGGATTGGAAAACCTGCCTTATAGAGAGCAACTCGAGAATCTCAATCTTTTTAGCTTAACAAAGAGAAGGTTAAGGGGTGACTTGATCACAGTCTGTAAGTACTTATACAGGGAACAAATATTTAATAATGGATTTGTCAATCTAGCACAGAAAGGTATAAAACAATCCAATAGCTGGAAGACTCAGCTAAACAAATCCAGACTAGAAATAAAGCATAATTTTTTTAACAGTGAGTATAATTAACCTCTGGAACCAATTACCCTGGGACAGAGTGGATTCTCCATCACTGACAATTTTTAAATCAAGATTGGCTGTTTTTCTAAAATATCTACTCTAAGAACTATTTTGGAGCCATTCTCTGGGCTGTGTTATACTGGAGGTCAGGCCAGATGGTCACAATGGTCATTTCTGGCCTTAGAATTAATAAATGTATGAATCTATCAGTCACAGCTACATCCAGCATTTGATAGTTCACCCTCCTGAATGTCTTTAAGTTCATCCAATTCAATGCTACTGTTTATCTTAGTGACAGAATCTTCTGAGTCCTTTCTATGACCTTACTGGAAGGTGCTTCTGTTCCAGCTGTGATCGAATGCACTCCTGTATTCACACTCTACACATTAGTGTAACAATCTTTGTACAAATGTGCCTTGTGAGGTATCTTCTGAAGACTAATAACTCACTGGTCAATAATATCATGGTGAAATGTGTGTAGCAACATTAAATGTGAAGTTATGAAATCCCCATGTATGATGTTGATAGCACATGATCAAACCTCTGTAGGTGTTATTAGTCAAGAGTGGTTAAGCAGGTCTATCTTAAACAAAGGAATGTGTTTACCCCGCAATTTATATATGAGTAGTAAACATGGTCCTTGAACCAGCAAAAGGGAGACAAGACAAATCTGCATTTCAGCATATACAGGGGAGAAGAAACAGCATGGGGGTACCTTCAACCACAGACGCCCTGACTAAACTGTGCTTTGAGAAATCATCTTCAGAAGAATCCACTTTAAAGGAGGACTGGACTATAAATGTGGAGGGGCAAAAACACCCCAGGTATTCTTTCACAGTCTCTCTTACACCCACACACACTTTTTCACCTAAAAAGACAAAGGAACCAACCCTTTGGGGCAGATCCTGACCTAACAATTTTGTCAGCTGTGTTGCTGGGAACATGTGGTAAGGATTTTCCCTTGAACATAGTCTAGTTTTTAAGTCTTAGCTACTAGGAAGCATTTTATCTTTATTTCCTCGTGTAACCATTTCTGACTTTAAAACCTAGTACTTGTACTCACTTAAAATCTCTCTTTTGTAGCTAAATAAATGAGCTTTCTTCTTAATCAAAGATAATCCAATGTTATGTTTAAATTAAATTGTTTGGTAATGCCAGTTAAAGTAGAAAACTTATGTATTGACCCCTTACAGGGGCAATGGAGCTCCAATATTTGAACTGTCCCAAAGAGAGCTGGGTAATGCAGAACACACGTTTAGAAGAAGATATGGAACTAAAGAGGGTGCTGGGGTCACCTTGCAAGTGGTAACCAAGGCTGGTGGAAGAGTTGCTGGCAGGCTGCACTATGCACAGATGCTCAGGGTGTGATCTGCTTGCTTTTTGCCTGTTTGTGAGTGGTCCGGGTGCAAACTACAGCAGCAAAGCTTTGTGAAAAACCCAATGTTGTCGAGCAGGTGAGGACACAACTCCTCACTATTCTGGATTGAACACCAGAATGTGATATGGGCATGTGATCTTGAGTTAGGCAAGTTGCCATGAACAATTTCAGTCTGCAAGTGGCCCTCATTTTCAAAGCCCCCCTCTTCATGGGAGTCAGGCCCTCCCAGGTGACTAGCAGTGGAAATGGAAGAATGTTCTGTCATAGGCAGGTCACCACCTGGGTCTTAAGACACTATGAGTGAAAGGCTCAGCCCAAGGAGAGCTGTGAGGAATAAGACAGGCACAAGCCTTACATCAAGTGGGAAATGTTCCCAGAATCCAGCTCCTTCCATCTTTCCCTGAGCCAGTTGCACATACCTAATTTAGTTCTCTGACAGGAAGAACCACTTGGGAGGCAGGACAGGATCCAGCTGCATGATATTCCTCCAGTCAATGTTTGGATGCATTTTTAGAAAGTTTTCACATCAAATATTTGACAGGGGATGTTTTCAATCCCTTGCATGGATCACTCAGGGCACACACTATCCTGATCTTCCATTTCCTCTTGCCCATTCAGCACTTTCTGGTATCTCTTGAGCTCTAGCCATAGGATGGGTTCAGTTTCTCTTCCTAATGGCCATGAACTCATCCTGCTTTCAGCCATCTTCGTAGCACTCCCTCCTGCTCCCACCCAGCACTGGGTTTATGGGGTGAAGGAAGCAGCTGTCCACATACCCCACTGAAGCAGAAATGTGCGTCATCCAGCGATCAGGGGGCCTATTCTCTCCTCTGCCCCCTCAATATATGTGAGTAAGATCTGGAAGTGCCAGACAGTCTCTTCCTTCAATGCTTTGGGAGACAGTTCAGCCTCCTCTCTTTTGTGTGTGTGTGTCTCTTTGGATTCCTGCTGAGGAAGCCTCTTGCAAATGGGCTTAGCACAGATTTTCCATTAGCACTTCCTCGGTGAGTGTCGGATCCTGCAGCATGAGGTTGGGACAGACCCTGGCCTGTGCTCTCTGCCCCGACTGTCTGCTGTATCACTCGCTGATGTCTCTGACTGAACCAGAAACTCGGCTTCAGGGCTCGTGCATCCCCACTGCACGGGCACCTTCTTTCTGCTGTCACTTATGTTCCAGCATCTGGTCTGGATTGTGCCCAGCCCTGAACAGGTATCAAAGGAGACACTGAAAGAGTCCCTCTCCTCCAGAATCTGAGCCAGGCTGGTCCTTGTGTTTCCCCAAGCTCAAGGATTCCATGCCACCAGCCTCTCCAAAACAAGTGGGCAAGACCCCCTAGTGAGGCCAGCTCTGCTGCTACTTGTGTGCTGCATCCCTGCAAAGTGTGCGCAATGACTACCCCCCTTTCTGCTCCCAGAAGCTCTGCAGGGCATTGTCTCTATCTCAGGCACCATGGGCTGAATACACAACACCAAACCTTTATGTCCCTAAGAATCCCAGGCTAGGTGCCTAGGCTCTGAGAGAATGAATGGGGAAAGAGAGGCCTTAGACTGCCATTCACAAAAGCCACCACACTGGGGGGGGGGGAGCCATTTGAGTCAGCCAACCAGAGGGGTGTGTGCTAAGACCCACCCCTCTCACAGAGATAGCTGTCTAAGTCCAGGCTGCATGGAGGTGCCTAACTCTGTGTGTGAACCCGCTTTGGGGTTAGGCACCTAAGCCGTTCTAGAAGTAGGAGAAGGTGGTGCTGCAACTGGCCAGCTTATAACTTTTAGCTCAGTGGTTGGGGCTGTGGGAGGCCCAGGTTCATTTCCCCCTCTTCCAGAGAGGGAGAAAGGATTTGAAGGGGGACGGGCATCTGAAAGTTCTCTAGCATCTAGCTATGGGATGTTCTGATGTGGGCTCCCTCCCTCTCTCCTGTTGAAGCTGTTCCACTGTGGATTAAATAATTAAAGAATGATCAGAGCAGGGAGACTGCGCCCAGGGTCTCCCACAAACCAATATACTTGGTTGCACTTGGCCATCTCCAGAACACTCAGCGTATGTTTTCTTCTCTGTGTCACCATTAGTTCCTGTTGGCTCCTAAGCTTTGGCTAGAAAGGGCAAGGACTGAATGGGCCATGGAGACTGGACCCCTCTCCTGAAACATTTAGTCCTCCACTGCCCGTGTAATTCACCCCTGCACTCATGCTCTGTTCCCCCTATAGGATGGCGATCAGAGCCCATCAAAGGGCATAGAAGCATATTGCCTGTCCCTGCAGACCCAGGAACGTGGAGAGGCTTTGGGGCAGAGAGACTTCTGGTGCTCTGGAGCTGGGCAGTTTAGCCACACCCCTCTCCACTGCTATTGGGCAATTTGCACACTCTTTCTAGTCCCCAAGCTGCATCCATTCACCAAGAGTGGAAGACATTTACCTAAGAGACCTGAAGAAATCTACATTGTACAGCATCTAGCACAATGGGCTCCCAACCTGGGTAGCCTTTCAGCACTATTACAATATAAATATTATATAATAATAGTGAATAAATAACAACACAAGAGATACAACATCCCAGTAAAATCAGCTACAATACCAGAGGGCTTGAGGTTAGCACCAATTTTACAAAAGGTGCTAAGGGTGACCCTGGGAATTACAGAACTTCAATATCAGGTAAACTGGTTGAAACAATAATTACAAAATGATTTATAACATACCTAGAAGATCATAGGACCAACTCAGCCCAGCTTCTGCAAAGGAAAATTATGTCTCTCAGATCTGCTACAATTTTTTAAGGACTCAACACACTAGTAGAAAGAAGATACTTGAAAATAGATAGTCCTTCCTAAGAGGTTAAGCAGTCATAGTGCTCCAATGTTAACCTATCCTGGATTAGAAAGAGGTTAAGAGAGAGAAAACAGAAAGGCAAATATAAATTCTCAATTCTCAACATGGAAAGAGGCCTACACTGAGATCCAAATGAGAGGGGGTTTGACAATAGCTTAATTCCCTACACAACCTTCATTATTCCCCAAGCATTGCCCATCCTGGGGAAAAATGGTATCTGACCATTTCATTAAAGGCATTGTCATAATGAATATGTGCAATAGGGCAGAATGAAGGTTGCAACTGGCCATCTGGCATTTCCTAGCTTTCAATTACTTGATCTTTGCAGTCTACATGGCTTTATTTTAAGATAACTTTGTCATGGTATTCAACGAATGTAGCTATCAACGATTTGATGTATGTGGAGGTGGCAAAAATTGGCCGATGGCTCAAAGTTATCTAGTCAGTTCAGACTTGAAAAGAATGTGCGGCGCTACAACAGGATCCAGCCAAGGTAGGCGATTAACTGGCATTTTGGCAGATGAGAAGTTGATGTAAATAATTGCAAGGTGATGCAAATTGGAAGGGGCAGTTTGCACTTCTCCTACACAAGGATGGATTCTAAATCACAGTAACTAGCCAGGGACAAGAGGAACACATCATTATGAGAAGCTCAATAGCTCCCAACCTTTTTGGCTCAATAGCTCTCAACCTTTTTGGCTCGAGGGCCATAGGTATCATTTTTACAACGCTGAAGGGCCACCAGTCTCTGCCAGCAGGTGCCTTTATCACTGCAGCCAGATAGAAGGAGTTCAGGGAGGAGGCAGCCTCCTCATTGATCTCCCGTCCCCCTGGCTGCAGCATGTCCTGTAGCCCCATGTGCTCCACCTGGGTCCCTAGGCAGTGGCTCCCCTCTAAAGCCCAGGGGAGGGGAGATCAGTGCTCCCCACCCTCTGGCTCCAGTAGGGACCCCAGCACCTGGGCACTGAGGCGGAGCACTTTGTCGTGCTTCACACTACAGCTAGGGGGAGAAGAGCGCTAACCTCCCATCCCCTTGGCTGCAGCAAGGAGCCTGCACCGGTCTTGGAGCCCTGCAGAAACGCGCCTTGCCTGTGTCCTTAGGCCGTGGCTCCCTTCTGCAGCCAGCAGGAGGGGAGCCATGGGCCACTTTGAGAGCCCCCACAGGCCACTTTTGGCCTCTGGGCCATTGGTTGGGAACCACTATAGTAGATTGACGAGAGAGAGCAGGAGTAAGTGTATATGAGCAGGGGAACCATACTTTTAGTGTAGACGTAGCTGAAAAGGTAGATGAGCTGCTAGGTTATGTTAAGAAAAAGGTTGCCCTTTACAGTAAAGTCCCATTTATAAATAGTTTATAAAGGTGTAATAAAGGACTAGTAAGTATTTTAATGAAGGATTAACCCATTAGTATAGATTGTTATAGAGACCAATAGGTCAACATGTTGCTTCTATTAATCGCTAGCACCCTCTAGTAAGGTGCTTATAACCCATGCTACTCATCTCTGTAACATGCTTACAATGTCCCATCATTGAGTCACCCTTTATATAAGGAACCTTCACCTAAAGTGTGGCCAAGAAAGAGAACAGTAGTGAAAACATGAGAATGCTGCTATGCAAAGGAATGAATCAATCCCATCTTGAATACTGTGTTGAATTCTGATCCAAAAGGATGTGCAGGAATGGAGAAGGCTTAAAGAAGGGCTATGATGATGACTGGAGACTTGGAAAGACTTCCGTGTGAACAGAGAGTGAAAAAAATGGGATCATTTATTTTAGAGAGGAGAAGAATTCTAGAGGACATGCTGTATGTATGACAGAATGACTTGTTGCATTCACACCCTACACAGTAGTGTAATAATCTTTGTACAAGGTGTCCTGTATGAGGTAGCATTTGAAAACGTATGCCTTGCTGATCAGTAATACCGTGGTCAAATGCATGTAGTGAGTTTATGGGTCAAGTTATGAACAGAAGATGAAATCACGGCTGAAGTGTGTTTCCCAGTAAAATCTGGGGAGTGGTTGAACCAGTTTCTCAAAGACAAAGGGCAAACTCACACACCAGTCAGGTGTCAACAAAGCTGATGGGCCCTCACCTATGAAGTGGCCATTCTTTGGCAAGAAGGGAGAGCATGGACAAAGAGATCTGCATGAGGTCTCCTTCTTCCACCAGACCCCCCTACCTCTTGGTTGTCTGCTGGAAATGCTTTCCAAAGGGAGACTGAAACTAAAAAAGGGAGGGGCAAGCACCCACATCCCTTCTCCTCTCTCCTTGCCCACCTCATTCTCTGCACCTGAGATAACAAAGGCAACAGCCGTTGGTCTCTGGGAGAGGGGTCTGCCTTGAAAGTTGGATCAGTAATGCTGTTGGAAGCTTGTGGTGAGAAACTTTGCATTGAATCTAATATAGTCTGTGAAGCTAGGCACTAGAAAACATTTTTACCTTAATTTTCTTGTAACCATTTCTGACTTTTATGTCTCATTGCTTGTAGTCACTTAAAGTCTCTCTCTTTGTAGCTAACAAACTTGTTTTATCTAATCCAGGGTGTTTAAATTAAAATGTTAGGGTAACTCCATTTAGGGTGGCAAGTTGTATGTATATTATTCCCTTAAAGGAATAATGGACATAATATATTTGTACTGTCCAGAAGAGGGCTGGGAAATACAAGACATACATTTATGGGGGGAAATCCAGAACTGGGCATGTGCTCGGGTCGCCCTTCAGTATAACCAAAGCTGGGAGTGACCAGTAGGCCGCAGTTACACAAACACAACTGGGAGCGACCTGTATGCTAGTAGCTGTTTGTGAGCGATCCAGATAGGGAGCTGCAATGGCACGCCAGATTGCAGGGCAAGGGTGACACAGCCCCTCACTGGTCTGGATTGTACACCGGTATGTCACAGTATGTCAAACCAGGAATGGCATAAAAGGTAAATTGAACATTTCTATTTATGCTTCTGAATACCAGGATTCTGGATACCCAGAGTTACATTACATTAAAAGGCAACAAATTGAAAGCTAATAGAAGGAAACAGTTTTTTGCACAATATGTAATTAACCTGTGGAACTCTCTGCCACAAGGTAACACAGACCAAGAGGATCAGAAAGAAAAGAGTGACCTTTTAAATGAATAATAGGAACACCTAGTTAGAGGAAATAGGATAAACATTTAGAAAGGATTTAAAGCCTCATGCTCAGAACATAAACTAGTCATTAACTCGCTGAGATTAGGAAGGAATGTCTCCTCTTGGTATGCTCAGAATTTATTCCATCTGCTACGAGCCACTGTTTTAGGCACTGGATGGGCCACTGATTCAGTCCCAGGTCCTGAGTTCTCCCCTGTTGAAGTGGAGACCAGGTCAAGAATAAAGCCTGCTAGTGGAGGGCCATGTGTAGGAACCTTGTTTACCGGCTGTCTCTCACTGTGCAGCTACACAAAGATCTTCAGGGCCTGGGACTGTTGATCTATCAGCAAGTTCATTTTGTATTTGGAGATTCAGCCCAAGGATATATGAAAGAATGGCTCTGAGAACTTCCACGTAGGACCTGCCAAAACTGGTCAGAAAAACTTTGACTCAACAGTTTTTCACTGGAAAATGCAGTTCCATTGAAATTGAAACACTTTGCAAGGTCAACACGATTTCCCCCAAAATTTGATCTCAGATAAAAAAAGGAGCAGTGAAATGTTCCAAGCATGTCAAAACATCCAACCTCGTTTCAATATTTCCTAGATGGAGCGTTTCTGTTTCTCCTTCCAAAATGACTTTTCCTTTCAAACTTTTTTTTTATTTTGCATTGTATCATACCTTATAATATCGAATAAAGTCAGAATCAAAATGGAAGCAAAACCTTCTGGTTTTGTCAAAAGGAAACATTTTGAATGATCCCAAATGAGTTTTGTCCCCCAAATTTTCTCATGTGGAGAATTTCAACATTTTCAGGTTTTGTTCTGAATGAGAATAAAATCAAATTCCACCATCTCAACCTCCCTCCCCTAGAATAAAATTTCCACTTATGGCACAGCTCTATCACCTATAACCGGGAACAACCAACCTCCCTTCTGACCAGCTGCAGCACCTGAATCTTGCTGTTCAGTGGAGCTGTGAGATGCCAACACTAATCTGAGACACACTCTAATCTGTTCAATCAAAGCAGTGCATAAAAGATGTGTTACAGTGCATACAATACTGAGGATAATATTGGAGGAGCTGTAGATGAACGTATTGATTTCCAAAGCTGTGTGGGAAAGAAACATCATTGCTTAATGCTTAAGTAGGTTTCGTACAATAAATATCCCTTCATGGGAGACAGAACACCCACCATCTGCTCTCACACAGCCCTGCTTTATAACGCAAGCAAAGACTAGTCCATCGAGAAGAGTCTTCTCTGAATTGGTGTTTAGAATCTGATAAGTTGCAGCATTTCTTGGAGGGGACTTCCAGTGGACTTTTCCAACAAGACTTGCACCCGGAAAAACAATAAGGTCCAATCTCTTTCCCTCAGATACACATATTTTATTTTTAGTTTAGTTCTTTTTACCCCTCCAGCTAAGTCATAAATTATTTAGCTGCTGCAGCCGAGACGTCTCTCTCTCTCTTTTTTTTTTACTGCCTAATAAAATCTAAAAAATATCAATCTATTTTAGGTCTTTTTTTAAAAAAAGTAATTGAGAGCGGTGACATCCAAAACAGGAATTAAAGCAACAATTCAAGCCCGGGTGTTAGTGCTTTGTGAGTGCACCAGGAGATTGCAAAAGGAAGACCGTAAGGAGGCAGTTTGAGTATGGCTGTCTAAAGATGTTTCCATCCCCCTTTTAAATTGAATAACTTAAATTATCGATTCGTTGCTTGGGTTTTTTTTTAGTTTGTTTGTTTTTTGCCTTCTGGCTCCATGCTTCCTATTAAATACATAATTCAGAGGGTCACACTGTTGTATGTTGAGCTGATTACGTTTCAGTCAAGTGAGGTGGAAAAAGCAAGTCATAACGTGCAGCGGGCTGTGGAATTGTTAGAGAGGGGATCGGGTCGCCTTCGGATCTCCCTGACACCACCTCGCAGCGAAATTTTAAATGAACAGCAATTTCAGGTATGCAGGGGGATGATCGTTTGTCACTTAGACTCGTTAAACCTTAGCCCTGTGCCAGCTTCATGTGGAAGTGAAGGGAAAAGGGGAGGCTCTCACAGACAGAGTGCAAGCTGCAGTCAAGAAATATATGAAGATGCAAATTCAGGGCAAATAAATAAGAACCTGCAGTTGCAGAAACAGACTAACAAGGAAAGCATAAGACATGCTCATAAATATAAGGACCAGGAAGGGCCCAGGCAGGAGATAGTAATCTGCAGACTCAACGGGAATTTGAAAGATTGGTGTGTGCAGTGGGGGGTGGGAAGGGGAGAAGCAGGCCATGCAAACACGGATCTCCTGCCTCCGCACACCCAGTGGGAGGGTAACCCCATGCTGCCTGGATCGCCCTGAGCTCTGCAGAGAGGCAGTCCTGGCCTCTGCCGCTCTCCCTGGGGAGGGGCACAAGGCGCCATCTGGGATTCCCTGAACAAAAGGCTGGAGTTTCTCTTGGCCCCTCTGATTTGCCCCAGCTGGCAAGGATGAAAGGATCAGGGGAAAACACAGGCTCCACACACAGTGGAGTCAACCCTCCCCAAAGAACAGAGACCTCTGTAGGCTGGAAATATGAGTAACTACCTCGCTCCCTCACCCACTCTACCCTATGGTGGCACCCCATGCCACCCTTCCACCACCCCAACCCTCAACCCCCTCCACTCCCATCCCTCTCTCTTCAGACCCACCACCACGGCGCACCCACCTCTCACTAATCCCTTCACCTCACTCGTTTACCTATCCCCCGCTAGCCCCATCTCATCCCAGCCTCTCTCTCCACCTGTCCCGTCACTGCCCCCTACTCCTACCCATGCCCACTCCCACATCCACCAGCAACTGTGCCATCATGCACAGCCTGCCAGCCCCCCGCCGTGCCCCCCCACAGACAGACCTTCGCATCCATCACATGCACCCACCCTCCACCAGGGTGCAGTGGGACTGACGCGGTGCTGAGGTTTTGGCTGGGTGTCTCTGAAGGTTTCCCAAGGAGTAAATTAGAGGCACCTAGGAGAGTCATGTTTAAACCATGTCAGCAGAGCGCTAAGAAATTCCTGGGCCGGCACTGCATATATATCAGTGCTGATCAGCGCCCAGATCCTCTTCATGCGGACAGACGGCTGAGACATTTCCCCCGAGACCCAGCCTTCCCCGCTCAGGCCTGCTCAAAGCCCTCTGTCATTTCAGACAGCCTCTCCTGCCTGGCGCTGAAATCCTTCGCTTGGAAGAGCATAAAGCACGAGCAGGTTAGTTTTAAACATACTCTAATATATATCACCTTATAAAAACAGATTGCTTCCTTGCGCACGAGTCGCTCCGGCTTCTCCTGTGTCTAGCTGAGCAATAAGACGCAATGAGGCTCGGCTGCTGTCCTAGCAGAGGAGATAGCCAGCAGCTTGCCCATGTAATATCACAGCTCTTTGCCAGCAGAGGTGGGAGTACGTCCCGGGACCATCAGACACACAGGGGTGCCATTCTCTCCTCTCCCCATGGACGTCCTGGGAGCTGTGCTCCTACAGCCTGGCATATTAGTTCAGTTCCAGGGCCTCACTCCAGCCTAGCTAGGTACCTGCTGGCCCCGCCATGGCACAGTATCACAGACACTCAGGGCGCCATTCTCCTGGCACAGCGGTGAGCAGAGTTAGCGTGGGCACCGCCGTTTTACAGAGAGATTACAGGGGAGATCCTCCCCCCACGGATGCCCCTCACTGTAACAGACCGTCACTTCTGGCTAAGTTTCTGTTGATGATCATCTGTTGAGAGATCCATCAGATACTAGAATATCTTTGGGGATGTTAGTATGACTACAGTAGTAGTCATTGCCTGGGTTTCTGTAGGGTTTATATCTGCATGGGTAATTGGAATTTTACTTATTGCTTTAATAAAACTTGTAGCACAGATAAGACTTTGTCCTCGGGATTGTGTATGTGGTCTCGAACTTTGGTCTTTATGTGTTCCTCAGGTCTCCACATTTGAGAAAGGCAGCAGAGGTGATTTTCTCTTTGTCAAGCTTGAAATGGGTCAAGAACGCCAATCTTTGTGGACCTTTTCCCAGCCCACAATACCAGGCGGTTGGGGGATATATCCCTGAAATAGCCATTCCATCCAGTTTCTAACACCAGACCAGATCATCTTTCCATGTGGAACATTCCCAGGAGATAGGCTGGAGATCCCCCCACCATGGCATGCTCACCAGCATTTTGTTGTGAAGTTTCTGTACATTTTCTACTACCTCAACTTGTATCTCCCGACTCTGTCTGGGAGTGCCCAGTCCCATTCTGGCCCAATGTAGCAAAGCATTTTAGTGCATGCTTAACTTTAACCACACGCAGAATTTCCCAATGACGTCAGTGGAATTACTTACGTACTGAAAATAGAGCACGTTAGATGGGTCAGGGCCAGACACCCTAGCACCTTTCAGGATCGAGCCCAGGCTGCTTGTTTAAGTATGTAACGTGCCCTCATTCATTTTTAAAATGCAACAACAAGTGTGAGTCTTCTTAGAGGTCACAGGTTTGAGTCACCGGTGTGTTACTCCCTCTTCATCCCGCTGTATCGCCACCAATGTCATGGATGATATTGCCAGCACACACCATTTTATCCTAAATGTTATGATAGTGTGTGGTTTTTTCTGAAATCCCTGAACTGCTGGGATTAAGGCAGAATTTCAGTTTTGATTCAAACAAACACGTTCGAGCCCTCCTGACTGGGCAGAAAAGTTGGAAAACGTGACAGCCTCCACCCACAATAGCTCAGACCGCAAATAAAAAGACCCCACGTTTACTATTTGTGACTCTCTTGATTTTTAAGCCAATCTCATGAGTGACTCACGTCTTTGGATGCCCAGGGGTTGCCAGTGCTGACCTGGGGAATCAGTCCTAAGAGCTATCCATGGCCAAGGAGCAAAACCATTCACTTGCAGATTGAAATGACTTATTCTTTGTGCTTATGGAAAACAAAAAGCGAAAACAACAACTCCTTGGGGCACAGCGCGGCGTGCCATGCCCTTGAGGGCCGGCCAAACTCTCCAAGGGGGGAGAAGGAATTTCTTTCAAAGCAGAGGCCTGAATCCCGCGATGAGCACGGACACTGGGACAGGTCCAGCAACGGGGTCATCCTGGACCTGCCTGGGAGAAGCCCCACACAAACCACAATGAACTGAGGCTGTCAGGATGGGACACCTGCCCTGCCCCTTGGCTTTGGTTCCCGGCTCCTGGCCCCCTCAGCCTGTCTCTAACCGCATAGCTGGACTGGCTGCGCTCTCATCTGCCAGAGGTCCCTCCGGAGAACCAAGCAGTGCCTTGTTTCTCGCTGGAGTGGTTCCTCATGTGCCCACATCCCCTTCACTGGACAAAGCCACGATGACCCACCACTGTGGAGCTGCTACTGAGCCTGCCAGCGTGTCGGGCTCACCGAGGGCCCTGAGTGCGAGTGTGAGGGGCCCCCATCCAGGCTGCGGAGGGCCCGGCCCCTAGCACTGACACAGCCCGGACGGTCCGTCCAAGGCAGCTCTTCCAGCCCTCAACGGCAGCCCTGACGCAGCCTGGCTGTGCTGGCAAACCCCTTCGTGAATCCGAACGGGGCCAGAGCGGGAAGAGACACCTGCGCTCCGTTGCTCTGGTTCCCCTCTGCTCCCAAGCAGTGTGTGGGGCCACGGCTAGTGAGGGCTGGGAACGTGGCAGGACCCAGCTGTGCTCGCCCCAGGGCTCTTTAATGGATTCCACACTCCATTTGCAAACACAAATGTCAGCCAGTGCTGCTGGGCAGTCACTCCTCGCCCATCCTTTAACAGCATCGTAAATTTCCCCTCCGTACGCCCAGGTCCTGCCGTCCATCCCCTGCCAAGCCTGGCATGCAGAGCCCTGGCTGTCGGAGCAGGGATCCAGCTGTGTTTTCAATTACATGACCCTGGGGCTAAACTGAGCGATGGGCTGAGAGCACAGAGCAGAGCCTGGCTTAATGGGGGTGGGTGCTGGGTAACCTCCCCTGACCTGGCTCTGCTGGTGCCTCTCAATCCCAACCCACAGCCCCCTTCCTGCCCAGTCCTGGGCTGTCCACACACTTGGCGCTACTGATGCCCCTCAATTATGACACAGTCCCTGGGCCATCTATGCACAGAACACTGATGGCACAACTAATCTAGGCATACGTTCCTCCCTTCTTCTCCACCGCCTCATCACACACCTCTGCTGCTGCCCCACCAGTCTGACCAGCAGCCTTCCCGCAATGCCAGGCCTGGCCCGCCTCCACCCCGCCTCCCGAGCTGTTGGGGGGTAGGCATGGAGGGGCTTGACCTGTCTGTACACCTACTTCAAACTGCATTGCAGAATAAAGGCCATTCTACATGACATTTAATATCCACAAGCCAGCCACACTGGTGTCAATGAGAAATGTATGTGTGGATCAGGCGCATTAATTGTTCTTTTTCCATAAGATCATTAATGATCTGGAGGATGGGGTAGATTGCACCCATAGCAAGTTTGCAGATGACACTAAGCTGGGGGAGTGGTAGATATGCTGGAGTGCAGGATAGGATACAGAAGAACCTAGACAAATTGGAGGATTGGGCCAAAAGAAATCTGATGAGGTTCAACAAGGACAAGGGCAGAGTCCTCCACTTAGGATGGAAGAATCCCATGCACAGCTACAGACTGGGGACCGACGAGCTAGGCAGCAGTTCTGCAGAAAAGGATCTGGGGGTTGCAGTGGATAAGAAGCTGGATATCAGTCAGCAGTGTGCCTTGGTTGCCAAAAAGACTAATAGCATATTGGGCTGCATTAGTAGGAGCATTGCCAGCAGATCACGGGAAGTGATTATTCCCCTCTATTCGGCATCGGTGAGGCTGCATTTGGAGTATTGTGTCCAGTTTTGGGCCCCCCACTATAGAAAGGATGTGGAAAAGTTGGAGAGAGTCCAGCAGAGGGCAACAAAAATAATTAGGGGGCTGGAGCACAAGACTTATGAGGAGAGGCTGCGGGAACTAGGCTTGTTTAGTCTGCAGAAGAGAAGAATGAGGGGGGATTTGATAGCAGTCTTTAACTACCTGAAAGGGGGTTCAGGGAGGATGGAGCTAGGCTGTTCTCAGTGGTGGCAGATGACAGAACAAGGAGCAACGGTCTCAAGTTGCAGTGGGGGAGGTCTAGGCTGGATATTAGGAGAAAGTTTTTTCACTAGGAGGGTGGTGAAGCACTGGAATGGGTTACCTGGGGGGGGGTGGAATTTCCATCTTTAGAGGTTTTTAAGCTGCGGCTTGACCAAGCCTTGGCTGGGATGATTTAGCTGAGGTTAGTCCTGCTTTGAGCAGGGGGTGGGACTAGATACCTCCTGAGGTCCCTTCCAACTCTAATCATCTATGGTCTATGATAAGCACACACAGCGCTGGGCAGAGCATAGTGAACATATTCCTTAAGGAGATCAAACAAAGATGCTGACATCAGAAGCTTTCGGAAAGCCTGCTCCCCTGAACCCAGTAGATCCTTGAAGGAGATAGCGAGAGAGACTCCTTTATAGGGAGGTGAAGGGAGACAGCCCTTCCTAAACCTCTCCATGGCCTTGCTTGTCTGTCTCTAGTCCTGACATAGCAGCATCAATCCTGGGATAACGTGGAATCTAACCAGGCCTCCATGTCCTCTAACTGCAACATGCACGAACACGATGGGTGCACCAGAGCCTAGATTTGGGGACTGACCTTCGGGACACACTGCAAGGCCCATCTGCTTTCCCAAGCTTTTAATAGGGAATGATTAGGGAAATGGGGTTGAGAGAGGCTGTTTTATGGTGAGGTTACGGGGCAAGGATGGGAGTCTTGCAGGAGATCCATGTTTTTCGCCCATGCTCTATGGACGCAGGCTGGGTCAGACACTAAGAGTTGATATCTTAGTGTCTATTATGTTTCCAGTAGGCCTGGAGCCTTTGTTTTCTGGTCAATGGTAGAGGTGATCCCTCCATTCCTGCCAGCCTCTAGGGGACACAGCTTTTTTCTGAATTCACCAACACTGATCAAATAGGAAACCGACCCAGCCTGGAGGATATTTTCATACCTAAAAGTCTGGGTTTGGGCTCATAGAGTCATGACAGTCATTATTCACAAAAGCCTCCAGAGTCTGGAAATGACTCTGAGACCTGACCCGGTAAACGCACATCAGTAACAGACACATCTGTAGAACCTGGGATGATTTCACAAAAGAACCGCCAGCCAAACCAAGGCAAAGTGGTTCATTAATGTTTTAAGGATGAATGGTGTGGCCACTTGTCACGCCAGCTGACACCAGCAGCCCTGACCACTCTTCTAGATCACAGTCTAGGCAGGTGAAATGTGCCCCAGCAGCCTTTCAGCTGGACTAGAAAGAAACCTGCACTCCCAGTCACACAATCCATCCACAATGACCAGGGGTCACACATTCATGATTGAACCACACAGACTGCTCTCAATCAAGCCACCTGTATTGAAGGAACTTGACACTAAAGAGAATTTCCTGCTGAATGCATTCTTACTAGCATAGATTCCCATCTCCTTAGCCACTCACTTGGGAGTCGGGTCAATTATATATTTGAAACTAATTATTAGTGGCAGGTGAATTTGATTAATTTTCAAGAGTTCAGCTGCTTCAGATTTCTCTCAGCTGAAACATCTTCTCACAACAGGCTTTCTTGTAAGATTCATAATGCTTACTCTATCTAGCTTTCTTAGCATTTTATCTTTCTGCCCATCACCGTGGTATCTGAACTTCTTCCAAGTAATAGCAACAGTAACAGCCAAGTACCTAGTGGACCTTCTGGAATGACTGGGAACCAAAGTCTCTTACCACTAGTTCCCCAATTCTACTCCAGCACAAATTCGTAGCAACCAAAGGCTGTTGCTGAGTGACAGCTGTCTCCTGATCCCCATGTGAAGCAGGCTGGGGTGTGGTTCCTGATCCTAACAGGCAGTTGCCCACCACAACTGGTATTAAGGGTTCTTATGTTGGCAATCATAGTAGAGAAGACAATGACTGCATCAGCCATGGAAAGCAAACTATAGCCCCGCACCCCCATCCCATTGCCCATCCTTACCCCTCTGGCTCACCCTGGGGAAAGAACCAGGTCTAACAATGGAAAAACATATTGGGGCTGAAGGCTCAAAGGGAGTTGTTGGGTGTTGTGACACTGAGCATCACAGTGCTTACCTTTGAGGTTCATGGAAAAGTCACAGCTGTTCTCCAGGACTGAGCTCCTGCACAATGAATGGGGGGAGATCGGTGCCTTGCACTGCAATTCACAAAGCCAGCAGGCTAGGCAAGGAGCTGCACCCCCATTGCCTCCTCCAGCTGGGTTTTGACCGGGACTTGATCCAACCGACAGCCTCCAAATAAGCCCACCAACTCAGGCCCTGCATACGACTTAGCCGCCCGAATGCCTGTCTTCCCCTGGGTTGGGAATTGCTCTGGAACTTAGGCAGGAGTTGGGTGCCTGGATGTCCACTGTACGAAAGCAGTGCATGTTCCCAGGGGCAGAAGCATAGGCATTGAGGGAAATTCTACCCTGAAAATGTAGGCAGTGAATACGGTTCAGTGTCTACAGGAGTTAGGCAGGAGTTTTGTGCATTGCAGTAGAGCCAAAACTGGAATCAGACCACCAAAATAGAGACTTCCGGGCCTAGCCCCTTCCAAGCACCCAGCCGTTGGTGACTAAGTGGGCAAACCTTCACTCAGGTACTGCCCATGGGACTGTATCCTTTAGAGTTACAAGCTCTCCACAAGCACAAGGGCCAGCAGGTGTCTGTGAAAATATCTCAGAATCCCTAAAGTTTCCCCGATTTTGGCATTAATTATTATTCACCAAAAATTCAGCCCAGAAAGTGCAATGTTCATCACTAAGTCATCCAGTCAGGAAACAGAAACGATGCCCTATGACTCAGACGGCCAGTCCCACACCACAGATAGCAGAGTGGAAGGAGAACAGTTTGCAAACAAGCTGTCAGCTGAATGCAGTGCGACCAGATTCTTGTTTGGAATAAAGGTCTGTGGTATCAATCAAGGTGAGCTTGTGAGAGACTTGGGTGGAATTTTTTCAGGCGAATAGTTTATTCAGTGAAAAATGTAGTTTTGCTCGATCCCAAACTGTCTGTGAATTTTAAACTGCCAGAAGAGGTGGTTGTGGTGCTGCTTCCATTAACGCTCTCCACCGCTGCATCTTTTAGCTCAGAGGTTAGAGCACACACTTGAGAGATGGAAGTCCCCAACTCAAATCTCTGATCTGGAACAGAACCAAGGCCACCTTTTTTGATTCACCTATTCTGAACATTTTTCTATTCAGTTCAGCCCAAAGAGAATTTATTTTTATTAGTTTTTGGAATTGCCAGCGAACCAAAAAAATCAGTTATTTGCCAAGCTCTAGCTGTGATTTCAAACAGCAAAACAGGCAAAATGTGCAGAGAATGTTATTTTCAATGAATAATGTGGCCATCTCTGCTGTTGGGGAAACTCGTGGTGTTTCAGCTCTGAGGCTATGAGGTTTTGAGATTGGCACTGAACGAGATGGAGTTAACCAGATGCCTCTAAAGGGTCTGGTTCAATACCAGGCAGCGATTCAAGCTGTTTTATAATTGAATAAGATGGATCTTACCATTCCTTGTCTTTGTCTACAGTAAAAAGGTAGGTCGAGATAGGTACGTTGCTCAGGGGTGTGAAAAATCCACACCGCTGAGTGATGGAGTTAAACCAACCTAACCCCAGGTGGAGACAACACTAAGTCAACAGACGAATCCTTTGATCAACCTAACTACCACCACTCGGGGAGGTGGAGTAACTACGCTGATGGGAAAACCCCTCTTGTCGGACGGAGTGTGTCGTGTCTACACTGAACAGCTGCAGCAATGGAGCTGCAGTGCTGCATCTGTGCTGCTGTAGTGTTTCACATGTAGACGAGCCCTCAGTATTATCAATGACTCGTTCTAAACCAGAGACAATCCGGATTAATGAGGAGCTGTGTCAGCCCGACCCTGTGACCTGGGGAGCCTTTTACGATGCTTGGCTGCTCACAAAGTGCCTCCCCCGTGTAAGTCACTCACACGCAGGTGTGCTGCAGCCAGCCAGCCAACCTTGGCTCTTACCAGCCTTAAAGTTTACCATGGGCTGAGCCCAACACACTCCCAGGCCTAGATTTTCACCCAGAATTTAGCATATGTCCTGCACTGCCCAGCCCTCTCCTGGACAGTGCAAATATATTGAGTCTGCTAGTCCTTTTAGGTAATAATATGCACACAACGTATCTCAAAGGGAGTCATCCAGACACTTCAGCTTGAACACACTGGATTAGATAAAATAATAAAAACAAGTTCATTGCCTTGAGAGGGAGATTTTTAAGGGAGTACAAGTAACAAGGCATAAAAGTCAGAAACGGTTAGAAGAGAAATAAAGGTCAGGTGGTGAGTAATGCCCAGCAGAACAAACTATCAGATTCCAGTGAAGTTTCTCGCCACATGCTTTCAGCAGTCTTTCTGACCAAACCTTGTAGGTCAGGACACTTTTTCCCAGAGTCCAGTGAATACTCCTTTGTAGCTTCAGGTTCTGTGAATGAGCTGGGCAAGGAGAGATAGAGGGGTCCCTTTGGTTGTTTGTCTCTCCAGTTTATAGTTTCAGCCTCCCTCCCGAAAAAGTATTTCCAGCTGAGAACCAGAAGCCAAAGAGACTACGTGGAAGGATGTTCCCTGCTGGTTTTTTCGCCTGTTTGAACTTCCTTTGTCTTCTCTTGCTGCTTGATGATTCCGTTTACAGCTGAGATGCAAATTAAGCAGAGCACACGTTTCTTTGTTTAGGACAGACCTGTCCGCCAACTTCTGTTTGGGCCAAGCTGTGGGGTTTGGAACTTGTGTTAATCAGGCCATCCAGGAAAATCTTATAACTTCACATACAATGTTGCCATGCATATTTTACCAGGACAATACTGACTAGCAAATTATGAGTTTTTATATCGTATTCTATAAAGCATATGTGTACAAAGATTATTGCAACAGTGTGTACAGTGTGAATACAGGATTGTAATCTGTCACAGGCCACAAATCCTGATTTTCAAATTCCCAATTTGGCCTAGGACTGTACGTTCCTTCAATGTTTTTCCAGCGCTTGCTTCATGAAATATGAAAAGCATTATAAATTTATCTACTCCAGCAAACAGACCACATGATATTGAGTTCAATAAGTCCAGAGTCTCTGTGCAAGACCTTGCAGCCCTTTATCAGATTCCTCACAGGCCTCCTCAATATGTAAAATGAGAATTAACACAGAATTGCCTTTCCTCACCAAGAAATCCTGATAGGGCCCCGAATGCTCATCAATCACGGGATGTTCCAAAAGTAGCCTGGGATTTATCAGTCGCCAACACAGTCCAGTGCTAAAGAACAATATCGATAAAGTGAGCAGCATGGTAATAAGGCTGAACATAACTGCAGGCTTTGGACTCTATTGGTTTCTGATATTGAGCTTTAAGGATCGGATTACATGTTTGTTCAATAGCAATAAACTGCCAAAGGTTTATAGGGTCATAAAAACACTACAACTGCTTCCATTTATGGCCTGTGTATAATTTACTGGGGTAGGTTTCCTCTCTAATGGTGCAGCACAAGCGATTTGAGTTCTATTAGCTGGAAACATTACGTCTTCATTTTCAGAATTCTCATAAATAATTCTGCCCGGTGGAAGGTGTCCCAGTCTGGATTGCTCTGTGCGTGTGAAAGAGAGAGCGAGAGAGAGACAGACATTATATTGTAGGAATGGAGAAGGCCCCACCAGGATGTCATAGAAATTGGGGCTCCTGCAACCGGCCTGATCCGCTGTCATTTCTCCTGTCTAACTTGCATGCATTTTTGAGCTAGAAACGTGCCTGCTGCCAAGTCACAGGCTGAATTCATTCTGATAGTCCCGAATGCATTCACTCGGAAGGATTTTGCCCAGGGCACTTGGAATTCCCCAGTACTCAGAGCTGCATTAAGCATCTAAGAGGCTTTGGAGTGATCAATGAAACGTTAAACTGAATCACAGTCAAATAAGGTCCCTGGTCTAAGTACAAGGGTGAAGAACTAGAAGCTTGTATCTGTGGTTTGTGGCACGTTATCTTTCTCTCCAGGGGTATTCAGCCGGTAGTGCGAGGGGACCCCAGACCACAGGAGGCAGAATGTATTGCACTGTAAGCTCTCCAAATCAGGGACCCCACTACTTATACGTCCGTATAACATCTAGCACAAGGGAGTCCTTATCCTAAATGGGGCCTCTGACTCCTTCTGCAAGAAATAATCATCATACATTGCTGCAGCTAGTTGACATAGTCATTGCTTTCCGCAGAAACTTTTGGAAACATTTTCATCTTTATTCAAAATTTTCCACCGTTTCTCAGCTTCTCCCTCCCTCCCCTACACACAATGTTTCAGGTTTCAAAACCCAAAAAACAATTCTGCAAAGATATCCACTTAGAAAAAAAAATGGCCATTTTTCATTAAAAAAAAAAATCATTACAGCTGAACAGTTTCAACTACCTCGACTAGTGCTCGAGTGCAGACATGCCAGATGTGACTCCTCTCATTTAATGTGTGGCTGGAAGGTGTCAGACGCTGTGATGAAGGCAGGATAAGAACCCATATCGACCTCTTTGGGTTACTAGCCACACCGATTCCAACATTATGATGACTCCTCCAGCTCTGTTCCCACAGTGTGTAGCACAGGAAGGTCACACACCGAATCTTGGCCCTTGAAGATGCAGCCCGTGGTTCTAATAACTTTCCAAGAAGTCTTGACCTGCCCGAAGCAGCTCTTTGCCTCAGCTTTGCCGCAGAGCGCGCTACATCAGAGCAGAAGGGGGTGTGAATAGACCAAGGGAAGCCGTTTCTCCGAATATCATAGCTCTTGGTGACAGGCATGAAACTATAGCAATTCTTGGACCCGCTTATCTCCTATCTAATGTCCTTTGGGAAGGGGAGTTGGAAACCAACATTTTTTAAAATGAAAATTGGGAGAGTTTCACCCTTTTTGTGTGTGCGTATGTCTGCATAAGTAGGTTTTGAGCGGAGCACTGGCAAAATTGAAATAAAATCTAAACCAATTGTGAAACACTCCAATATTTCGTGTTCCCACACAGAGTTTGTACTGGAATAACTATGTTGATTAGAGTGAGATGTTTTCACTGGTGTAGATATACCAGTACAACCGCCAGTGTGGCTGCATTTATACAGGTATAAAGGTACTTTATACTGGTACAGTTTATTTCCCTTTTGTTCTCCAGATGAAGCCTTAGAGATGAGCAAGGCTCTGTGGTTCAGTGTGCATAAGCAGCAGTTAAATGCTTCTATCCAGACAAGCCTATCGGAACTGTTTGTGTCTGCAACAGTGGTCCGCAATCTCACAAGAACAGGCTTCCTTATGAGATTGCCAATATGTGTAAGTGGCATTCAGATCACCAGCTTATTATCTTCACTTTGTTTGTTTGTTTGCAGCTCCTGTATTGTGCTAGGTGCTGTACAAACTCAGAAGAACTCCTGGTCCCTGCCCCAAAGAGCTCTGAAAAACTAAAACAAGTAGAGAGAGAAGCTGGGGAGAGGGGGCCTGATGGGGACTGGCCACAACCTGCTAATGCAAAATGTTTACAGCACAATATTTTTAAACCTGTATCTAGAATACATCTAGGAACAAGCAAGCTGGCCACCCATACAGAATGGGGGACTGTATCCTGGACAAAAATGCTGCTGTATTCCATATGAGGTCCCTGTGCAGTGGTGTGGCAAAGAGGGCTAATATGATCCCTGGATATATAAACAGGGGAGTAGTGAGCAGACGCAGGAAGGTGGATTGATCAGTGTATATGGTGAGACTGATACTGGAATGTTGTGTCCACTTCAGCTGTTCTCATCTTCAAATGGCTGTTGAAACATTGGCGAAGGGAAGAAAAGAATCTACAGACGGATGTAGAAAGTGACTTATAATGAGAGCCTTAAAAAACTCAATGGGTTTAATTTATGAAAAAGAAGGTTAAGAGGTGACTTGATTAGAGCATATAAGTACTTTCAGAGTAAGAAAATACTGGGTACCAAAGGGCTCTTTAACCTAGCAGAGAGAGGCAGATCAAGAACCAATGGTTTGATGACACTGACTAATTCAATTTAGAAATCAGGCAAAAATTATTAACAGTTATGGTGATTAACCACTGGAGAAAATAACCAAGTAAAATGGTGGATTCCCCATTTCTTGGATTCTTCAGTTGAAGATTAGGTGCCTCTCTGGAAGAGTTTTCATCAAACACAAGTGATTAGCCTCAATACAGGGGTAGCTGGGTGAAATTCTATGGCTCGTGTTATATAGAAAGTCAGATTGGGTGATCTAATGGTTCCTTCTAGTCTTAAAAATCTATTAATTTATTAATTTCAGACCAAAAATCTACATTAAAAGAATAGATTGCAAAGTTAAGCACTCAAAAGTTAGGAAACGCTCGAATTAAAGTTGCCTGTGTAACTTTAATTTGCCCCATTGTGCATATGAATTATGACACAGTCTTTGATTACATCCTGTTTTTTCCACAGGATCTCTACCTAATTCAACCTGCAGGATAGACTGAATCAGGGTTGTGTAGTAAACGAGGCTGTTGTCTGTACGACCCTTAGCTGTGAACTAAATTCAGTGCTGAGCAAAACCTTAGAGCTGAGCAAAACTCAGAATTTCCGTCCTGTGAGAAATTCAAATATTTCACCATCTTTTGCACCCCAAATTTATGAACAGTTGAAATATAGATGTTTTATGTGGAACAAAATAGTCTGGAAAAAAATTAATTTGGAAATGCCGAAACTTTTCACTCTGACATTTTTGATTTAAGCAAAACATTCCTGAATCAAAATGTTCCATTTTGGTTTGTTGAACTGTAACTTAAATGTTTTGCACCAATTCAACAATCTAAAGTATTCTGCTTGAGTCAAAACGACCTGAAATAAAATATTTCATTTTGGATTTCCTTTTTGGCAAAATTGAAATTTTCCCACAAAAATTTGTGATTGTTCAGAAATTGCATTTCCTGAAAAAGTCATTTCCAGAGGAAACTCTCAACCCTTTTTTCTTTTGTTGCAGAAGTTGGAAGATGTGTAGTGAATGATGAAGTGGATTATAGGAAGAGAAAGGATGGTATCATAGTTAATGCAACTGAATGCTACCCTGGAGAAATGGACAGTATCCCTGCCTCTGCCAGAGTTCCTGTGTGATTCTGGGCAAGTCACTTAAATCAGCCTTTTCACAGGTGGTCACGAATTGTGTGCTCCTCACTTTCTGGTTGTCTGATTTCCAATCTTGGGGTCTGCTTTGCAGAAGTTCTGAGCACTCGTAACAGCAAATGAAGTGAATGGGAGCTGTGCTTTGAACATACCAAATTCTGTAAGATGCTAAGTACTTTGGAAGATCAAGCCTTAGCTGTCTCAGATGGACACCCAAATTTAATTGACACTTTTGACAATCTTGGCCCTAATATCTGGGCTCCAGTTCCCCATGCTTATAACAGGGATAACTTCCCCCCTTCTGCTCACAAGGGTGTTGTGAAGATAAATTCTTTAACCTTTATAAAGAATTAAGGGCTTGTCTACATAAACTCTTAGTTCACGGCAAACAGGGGTGTAAACCTACCTTGCACTAACCTGATGCACACTATCTACCCCAGTGGTCCCTGCTACCACCCACTAACAGTTCCCAAGCACTCCTATTTCAAAGTGGGGTTGGTCAAAGTGTGCTATGAACCTTCTCGTGTATAGCATTTGGGTCCACATAGACAATTAGCACACAGCCATTTTAATAATGTTATTTTTCATGTAGTGCTTTCGGATCTCATATATGTAACAGACATCTATTTTATATAGCACAGGCTGGAGTCAAAGAGGAAGGTGATACAGTTGGGTCAAGCAAGGAAGTTGATCTTAATGGCTGTGTTTTCTGTGGACCAGGCTTCTGTTGTTGTGTGACCCTGTGTCTGTGACAAACAGAATTCTGAAAAGCTGCAGGAACTGTCACAGATCTGAACAACCAAAAGTCTGGAATTGGGCTATATCAACACCATGCATTTCCCCCTCCAAAGAAGTCACGGGCTGTTAAGCAAACATACTGTGAGACAAAATGTCCTAATGTGGTTCTGTATCCATCCAGATTTTGGGACACACACTAAAGGAAGAGGCAATGTTTGCTCGGAATCATTGGAAATTTGCTCAGGCATCACATGGCTCAATATAATTTGAAGTTCTTAAAAGATTAATTAACTGGAGCACCAGCTTTTTCTTTCTTTCTTTCTTTCTTTCTTTCTTTCTTTCTTTCTTTCTTT